>LQNS02278080.1:9990769-10036227 GCA_001587735.2 Parhyale hawaiensis
TAATGGCAAGCCAGAAGTCGTGTACCGAATACAAACTGAAGCATTGGAACTGCCCGTGCATACTGAGCACCGCTCATAATGATGCCTAACCTGCCAGCCTTCGGGTGGTTGGGTGGCATGGCCGTCGAACGGCTCCAGCATGAGAGTTGGACGTGGGAGAAAGGCGGCGTTTGTTAGATGTTGTCTCCTGCATGCATCAATATTTCTTGATTAACCCTTTTTTCAGGTCCAATGAGATATTTTTAGATGATTATCAGACATTGCTAAAGATATCTGGTAAATGCCTTTGATTTTCCGATGAGGTGGAACTGATGATGCTTTAGGTTGTTTTTCTTCGTTCCCGACTTGCTGTTTCCATGCGCGGCGTGTTGATTCAGTGTGGCAGCACCCTCGTGCATGGATTCCTCGCGTCTCTCGACCTGTGTCCCCTTACAGATTTTTTGACTTCCCTAGCAGCTAAATTCGTAAATTAACTCCCGGGACTGCCAAACATTTTGTCAGGGACAGCTCCCTTCCCAATCGGAAAATACCTAATTGGCGATTACCGGATATTACTCGGTAGGTACCGCCCCTATGGATGCCGGATAATTGGGTATGAATTTCCGATGCGGTTCTTTCTCCTCTGAAGATTGAGTAGTATTGCTATCATGAGGGAGGCTTATTAAACTAAGACTAGGTACCGGTATATAGTAATTCTACGAGAAAGACGAGGTTAAGTTATGAATTCATGCAGTGTTTCCCAAAGTGAGTGGTCCCCCCACTCCCATTCTTCCGTCTCCCTGTGGGAGTTTGGACGATTTGAATGTGCGGTGAAGTAAAAAAGGAGGAGATGGAGGAGGGGGCTGTGAAAGCGAAAGGAAACTGTTGTGGGCGACGGGATGGCCTCGGGAGTCGTTAATAAATAACTCTTGCATAACTAAACATACCTATTGTTGGTAGCCACGCAAACGAATGCGTGCTCAGTTCATGAACAGACGTGCAAATAGTAAACGAGTGCATGGATTTATAACCCAGTCCAATGGCAGGGTCGAAGAATCTGCGTTTGCTTGGCACCTGTCCCTGCAGAACCCGAAGGGTGAACTACCAGTTATTGCACACTACCCAGCTGATAAAAGAACGCAGTCCGTACGGGGCCGGAGCTTTAAACTCAGGTTTGTTGGAGCTGCTTGTGAATCCTTCAGTGCATAGAGTACCTAATACGAGGAATTCAATTTTTTTTTCTTGTGTACGAGCACAACCAAAATATCAGCAGGGTAGTAATACGTACAGTACAGATGACGTAACATTGTAGGTAAGTTTCATGTGGTGTATACAACACCGGATGAATCTCGGTTAAAGGGTCGTTCAAAACTCGAGTTCTCTCGAGCGGCCATGATACATGTTGACCAGCTTGCCTTTTTTGCTTTTATCTAGTGCATACCTACCCAATATGGACGAATTGATTAGAATTTAGGTTTATAAGAGTGCAAATCTAACATAGGCCTATTTATCGTTTTTGGCCAGCAGCATTTCCTTTCATTATACGTTACGTAAATACAGATTAAAATTTCACAACGTGTAGGTAGCTATATGTCAAGTAGGCTATACGGCAACTGTAGCAGAGCATTCGCTGTATGTGTCGAAATTTTTGCGTGATGCAATATAATGAATATACTATTGGTATATATTGTAATAAATTTTACTGGTGTTTTGAGTAATAGTTCTAGCTACATGCGCAATAAAATACGCAATTAAGTATACTTTAGTCACGTACGCGTTTCAGGGTGTTGGAATTTTAACTACGGGCGTTCCTCGTGTCCTGTAATACACGCCAAAATATTGAAAGTTTGTGTTCAAATACTGTACGTTTATGGGGTGAGGCGCTATCTTACCTTCCTGATTTTCGGACGAGGTCCAGGTGGGGTTACGCACACCGCCCATCTTGTGCAAAGGTGATGCTGCATTCTGTCGCCAGTGGAAGGGCTAGTAGGTAGCTGGTTATCCTTACATGGTACGTATCCGCTTAGAGCTGGTTTATCTGCCAATTTCAGTGGGTAATGGGTATGCATCCAGAAAGTTTTAAAACCTCACAACACTTCAATACCGGTGGAGTTTCTAACGTGACGTAGTAATTTGTTGAACAGCCTCGCACCGGACAGTGAGGCTGTGGTTGTTGCATCGCGCTGGATAATTCTTCTGAATGCAAAATGGGCGCCAGCTGGGAACATATTAGGAGCCAGCGGGTTGTTTCTGGAGGTGATTTTGTAAAAATTCACGAAGTTGGAGTATCGGGAGGACAAAGGTATTGAAAATATTTCATGATATGTATTTTAAATGAAAGCTCGAACCAAACAATGTAGATATACCTCTACTTATAAGTTTACGTTCAAGAAAACCGTTTGGAACACGATATGCAACGTTACCGTACCGGTATACGTGCTCCACGCTTCCTCTGCATCCATGGCGACTCTAACTGGGAGCTTAGCAGCGTTGATTGAACTGTTTTCATATTTAAAGTAAATTTGGGTATTTAGTGAAAAATTAGCTCACTGTCGCTTTTGTTTAGAGGTAACCAAAGAATTAACTCCATTCATACACCCGGAAGAGACCCCGCTGAAATGCCTAGTTTCAATTTTTTTATGAAACGAAGAGGAAACAAACGTTGCTTCAAATACTGATGAACGTTCTCTTGTGCCTATTGTCAGTGAAATGCAGTAATAAAAATGTATCTTGTGCCACCTATTGAAGGGTTCGCTGAAAAGAGGGCAAAGAAATGTTTAATGCTTTCAGAGCTATTCGCAGCTCGCGTGTGGTGTCGGTCTTTCTTGTCAGCTTCAGATGCAGAGTGCTCAGCTGTGTATAGTTAAGGCCTACATATATGTGTGTACTTTGATGTTACAGATTTACTTGATGTACTAGCTGCGTGCCACTTTTCACTCTTGAAATAATACTCTGGCTAGCGAGGCTAAATTATTCATTGCTACTATATTATTCATATAATGCAGCGCATCTGCTTCAGAAACGGTTGGGTCTAATAACTGACGTATGAATTATTTCTTTATTTAATAATACGTTTATTTCGGCCAAGTTAGTTTCTTTGTATTCTTAGTTTCTTTCGTTTTCATTTTGTAAATTGTTTGCTGTACAGGCTGAATTACTGTATATGTTGCGTATCTCGGTAGTTTCTTTGTGTTTGCACCGACTTCTTATCTCTTTTTGCAATGTCACAAACGCTCACACTTGCCAGACAAGTTATGTGTCACGCCACCATACCTTATATACTCAGTGCCCTTGTTGTGCTCACCAAGAACTTTCTGTTACAGTGGGTCTATGATTGCCCTCAATAAAGTACGGTAACTATAAACAGGAGTCTGATTTGATTTACGTTTTAAATAGAAAATGTAGACTTACCACAAAAGTAATTTCTCTGTGTGCACTGCTGAACAACTTTTTTCTTTGTGATACCGTATACCAGGTGCTCATCGTCAGGCATACAAAGTAACCCTATCTACCTTGGTGTCATGTATCGAAATTTGAATGACGACATGGAGACGAGTCGGGACGCGAACTGGGGATGTTCAGGTTGCAGTGCCGCCGACAAACAGGCAACAGAGTTATTATTTTGTCAAGGCTCGAACTAAGTGCAAGATATTTATTGTTGTATACTATGTTGCAGTTTAGCCAGTGCTGCTTGCAACACATTCAACAGCAGGTATTCCTGTGCCCCATCTCTGCGTCGCAGCAAAGCTTCCGCCTCGGCCGTAGCCAGCCTCTCTGTGCGTAACTCATGACAGCCCGACTGCATAGCCTAGCACGGCTCGATGTACTGCCGTAAAGAGCTCAATTTTATAGCCTCCTCTAGCGACCTGTCTGATTATTATGGTGGGATTATATGGAACGCTCGCACTTCCGCTCTTACTGTCAGCCGCAGCCTCGCGTTTGCTGATTACTAATGCTCTTTACGGCCTTCTTAAGAGCTTGCTGTGTCGCCCGCGTGGGAGGCAGCGAGCGTGAAATATCCTCCCAAAATTGGGCAGAACTGTTGCTTCTCTGCTACCTCTAAGGGGTATGAATAGAGATGTTTTGTTGTGCATTCTTTTTTTTTCTTTTTGCATTATCATGTCGTTCACTTTCTCTCTAAAAATTGGACAGAATTGCGGCTATTGTAGATACCTACCTACGCACAAATGTGTTATCGTACGCTCTTAGGGTTTCCCACGGAAAGATTTCATTATTTGTCTCTTTGATTTTCCCATCTCAGGGGGCATAAGATAGGCCATAGGGTTAAGTTAGGTTCGCCCATCAGATGTTATGGGGAACAGCGCCCCCCCCCCCTCCCGGGGCTTATGTAGGCTACCTTAGCTATCAACTGGCCCTTCGGGACGGGACGTCTTTTTTTCGTGCCAACTTTACTTTTCTCATTTCATACTCCTACTATTCTTGCTTTCTGCTGTTCTTCCTCTTCTTTCCCGACTTGCTGTTCCCATGCGCGTAGATCCTGTGTGGGAACACCTTCGACACATTATAGCTACGTCCCTTGTTTTTCTCTGCGACATCGTCATCGTGCAGAAACATGGGCTCAAAGCTCGGATTATAACTAACTCTGAGTTACAGACACGTTTTTTACACCTCCAAGTATAGGTATTCCAATAAGCAACATATTACCCGCATTCTCTCAAAGTGCAATACTTACAAGCGGCTATAGCGGCTGAGGAACTTGGACTTTACCGGGAGGTACAGCGCTGGCTCTTCTCTGCCTCAATTTTATTACCGACCATTCATTTTGCTTTAACGTCACCCAATGAATTCGCGTTAGTAAACTATACCACCGATACTGTAATGCCAGAGCTTAATTGCTATAGTACCATGGCTATGAATAAGCAGAGATGTACGTCCAGTTACAGCTTTACTTATTTTATTACTTGTAATATCAGTGTTGGACAAGTCATAAATTTTTTATGTGTCGTCTTCTTTCCGACTTGGCTTCTTGTCCGGATACCAGAAGGACAAGAACTGGATCACCATCGCTAGGTTCCGACCGGTTATTTTCGTGTATAATTATATTACTAATACGGCTACTACATCGTGTTCTGTACGGACAAGGTGATATACGGCGTGTTCGGGATGGTCTAATGGCCCAGGCCGGAGCGCGGCCCGGGCCAGTTGCGGCCTCTTATTCATTCCTCATGCGTCCGTCACCCTGCAGTGGCAGTCCATTGTGTTGCCTGTCACTGATGATGGCCCCGCAGGTTCTGATCCCTGCCTCATCACCACTGACCGCCGGGCTTGTAAACATCACCTGTCCTTCTAATGAGCTCCGCCTTACTCCTTCCCTGCCCTCCTATAGTGCCTGGTTCGTTGTGCACAACTTAAATCTGTTTGTTTCCTAAGATAAACAGAATTTTCTCGTGTGCCCGGAATTTATGAAAGGATATTTCCGTATGTTTATATACTCGTGGAATTAAGAAAATACTCGTACTAGTCACTAATTATTACCTACAAAAGCGTGACTACATGTCACGAGCTCAGTATTAGGTCTCCTTATCCGTAGCTATATAGAGTATCGAGACATTTTTGTTATGCTTACCTAGGTTGCTTCTTTACTTCCCTACTTCAACTGACGATCTTTATTCTGTACATTTTCTTAATAATGTTCGACCTCATCATCCTTTACGATGTGTTATGTTTTTCATTCCCTAATTCTTAGCAAACTACGTTCTGGTTCCTTTCTTTCACTATTGAAACACCGTATTTTAGCTAGAGAGCCTGAAATCTACATATAACCTACGAACTCTTGCTTATAAAATTCTTCCTGTGACTCGCAAATTCCTCTGCACAAAACGCGCGTGCAGATCACAAATTCCAGTTTTGAAAATACGCGTGCAAGTCACGAATTCCTGACCGCAAAATACGCGTGCAAGTCACGCGCCGCCTGCGAGCTACACAATGGACATCAGATACCATTGTATACAGTGTGTGTTTGTGTGTGTGTTCCGTCAGTTGCCTGACACCTTAGTGAATGTATGGCAGCATGATCCTTGTTTGGAGGGAGGGGGGGGGGGGGGGGGGGCAGCTGTTGGTGTTGGCTGGCAGGCAGGCTAAGTCTTGTGGACTGGGTGCTACGCAGTGGCCTAGTAGCGGCACCTCAAAATATGCTTTAGTGAGGCTAAGGGGACTGTAGTAGAATTTGGAAAGTCTTCGCTATACATACGGTACCTATATGCAAGTATTATGGTTGCATCACAACAATATTTTAGGGCCGTGACGTATAATTGGTGGTCCAAGCCCCCCTCCCTGGCGTCACCACTGCAATGGACTGACGGTGCACCGGCGGGTTAACCTTGCTTGCCGAACCGGCAGGGAATAAACGAAGAAATTAAAACATCACACGCGTTTCAATGCCTGCTTCTATGTTGTACTACTACAGCCCAAACTCCTTGACCAGAAGGCCATCAATGCATTGAAGTCTTAAGCCTCAATGCATGCAATCGTGCTCCACGGATTGTTAGCATCGGTGCTTTTCTTGACTTTGCAAGTGATCTTTCACGATCTTCTTTGCTATTGCGTCTAACGTCATTATTCTCAAAAGTTTCTCGCTGCTTGCATCACGTGTTAGTGAAGTGGGGCGGTGGTAAAACTGGGATTATAATAAGATGGGTGCCGTGGTAAAACTGGGATTATAGTAAGAATACTTAATAAAAATAGTGCTCATTAATTTCGTACTGATTACGTTTTCACAATACAGTGTGAGGTTGCTTAAAGCCCGCTGCAGACGACAGTTTTTGTCCGGTGTTCTCACTTCACAGCGTTCGAATGCGTAGCTGTGTCTGATTAAACAACGAGAAAGAGCACTGCTTTCTGAGATGACATTCGCTAAAAATTTCAGTAGACACAAGACAGTGCCCTATAGTGACATGGGCTAAGCCAGAGAATACGACGGTAGACATTTTATCGAAACTTTTGGTTCCGAAACACACTGTCGTGTTTGCAAGGATAGAACGAAATATTCGAACGCGGTGAAGTGAAAATACCTATAGGACGAAAGACTATCGTCTGCAGCGAACCTGAATTGACCACACACCAGCTTGGAAACTCGTGCGTTGCTTCGTGCTGCTGGCAACGTATTATTATTATCATTATTATTATTATTATTAAAACTTCACGCTTGAGCTCCCACGGACAGGTAATACAACCCAAATGAAGCATCTTGCAACACCGGGAAGCCCAAAACGCTGCTAAAGGAAATCCAGCAAAAAANGGGGGGGGAGGGAGGCAGCTGTTGGTGTTGGCAGGCAGGCTAAGTCTTGTGGACTGGGTGCTCCGCAGTGGCCTAGTGGCGGCACCTCAAAATATGCTTTAGTGAAGCTAAGGGGACTGTAGTAGAATTTGGAAAGTCTTCGCTATACATACGGTACCTACATGCAAGTATTATGGTTGCATCACAACAATATTTTAGGGCCGTGACGTATTATTGGTGGTCCAAGCCCCCCTCCCTGGCGTCACCACTGCAATGGACTGACGGTGCACCGACGGATTAACCTTGCCTGCCGAACCGGCAGGGAATAAACGAAGAAATTAAGATGTCACACGCGTTACAATGTCTGCTTCTATGTTGTACTACTACAGTCCAAACTCCTTGACCAGAAGGCCATCAATGCATTGAAGTCTTAAGCCTCAATGCTTGCAATCGTGCCCCACGGATTGTTAGCATCGGTGCTTTTCTTGACTTTGCAAGTGATCTTTCATGATATTCTTTGCTATTGCGTCTAACGTTATTATTCTCAAAAGTTTCTCGCTGCTTGCATCACGTTTTAGTGAAGTGGGGCGGTGGTAAAACTGGGATTATAGTAAGATGGGTGCCGTGGTAAAACTGGGATTATAGTAAGATGGGTGCCGTGGTAAAACTGGGATTTTAGTAAGATGGGTGCTGTGGTAAAACTGGCATTATAGAAAGATGGGTGCTATGGTAAAACTGGGATTGTAGTAAGAGGGGTGCCGTGGTAAAACTGGGACTATAGTAATAGTAAGATGGGTGCCGTGGTAAAACTGGGATTATAGTAAGATGGGTGCCGTGGTAAAACTGGGATTATAGTAAGATGGGTGCCGTGATAAAACTTGGATTATAGTAAGATGGGTGCCGTGGTAAAACTGGGATTATAGTAAGAATACTTAATAAAAATAGTGCTCATTAATTTCGTACTGATTACTTTTCATAATGCAGTGTGAGGTCGCTTAAAGCCCGCTGCAGACGATAGTTTTTTGTTCGGTGTTCTCACTTCACAGCGTCTGAATGCGTAGCTGTGTCTGATTAAACAACAAGAAAGAGCACTGCTTTCTGAGACGACATTCGCTAAAAATTTCAGTAGACACAAGACACTGCCCTATAGTGACATGGGCTAAGCCAGAAAATACGACGGTACACATTTTATCGAAACTTTTGGTTCCGAGACACACTGTCGTGTTTGCAAGAATAGAACGAAATATTCGAACGCGGTGAAGTGAAAATATAGGACGAAAGACTATCGTCTGCAGCGAGCCTGAATTGACCACACACCAGCTTGGAAACTCGTGCGTTGCTTCGTGCTGCAGGCAACGTAATGACCACGTGAGCTTATAGAGGTCTTGCTGTAGGTATTCTCTAATCAAAGTATCATACACGTGCAGCCGCTGTAGGATCTTATGTTAACGTGCAGTGAGTAAACCAATGTTGGGCTGGGTGCCGCACAGAAGTGGTTAGCAAACGCTAATCGTACTGATCTATTTCGAAGGATACTATAAGTGTTGCTTCTGTAGTCCTTGACACTCGAATGNCCCACCGGATCCACACCTCCATACGGATCAAGGCCTTCAAGCAGCACCCTGATTGCACCAGATCTGAACGCCAAAGAGGTCAAGCGAGGTTCAGGGTGGCATCCATGAGGCAATGCGATAACATCTCTACTCTGCTTCCCGTCGAAGTGAGCCGACAAAAGCTCCGCCCTTGCCAAGGGTAACGTAATGACCACGTGGGCTTATAGAGGTCTTGCTGTAGGTATTCTCTAATCAAAGTATCATACACGTGCAGCCGCTGTAGGATCTATATTAACGTGCAGTGAGTAAACCAATGTTGGGCTGGGTGCCGCACAGAAGTGGTTAGCAAACGCTAATCGTACTGATCTATTTCGAAGGATACTATAAGTGTTGCTTCTGTTGTCCTTGACACTCGAATGCATTTTATATTTGTGTAATGGAAGTATTCACCGCTCACTATTTGTGTAGTGTTGCTGGGTCGCAGTCGGTCCGGACCGTTTTTGGAGGCCAGGAGTGGGAGTGGGTCAGAAGGAGGCTATTTTGTTCAGTAATGGACTCAATAGTTGCTGAGAGTCGGAATCAGACAATGACTGGATCCAGGAGTCGTCCAAACTGGACTTGGTCCACCTGACTCAGGGGCAGCAGAAGCTTGCGTCACATCTATACGCATCTGCGCAACCAATACACTAGCGTGTCGCTACACACGTCGCTCTTATGAACTGCGTCACCATGCATTCCATGACCGTCATATGCATTATGCATTGAAAGATGATGCAAGGAACGCGGGAAATTACGATTGCATGTATCTCTTTTTCTCGGCAACCTTCTACGGACTTTGTTACAAACATTTTCGACTACCTGATGGCCGTTTATCCTATGTCAAGGTAGGCTCACGTATCTTGTTACGTACATTTTATTGACAGAGAAGATTCTTTGACCAATTTTTTTCAGATATTTCCTTTCTCATCAACTTTTTTATTCTTGGTTTTTGACCAAACTTCCGGTGATATTTCGCTGTCGGCGACCAGTCGGGGCGCAATATTCTCCCTTGAGTGCCCTTAACAATATCCAGAGCGACCTTATACGACGTTTTTATTGAGCGTCCACGGCGCAGGTTTTATTCTGCCACATTTATTCCATCTACTGGATTGTGTTGACTTAGGCTCGGGATTATGTTTGCCCAATTGCCGAGTCTCGGCTGATTGACTCACAAGAACTTTTCTTCCTGCCGAGCTACGTGAAAAAAATGGCCACGTTTTATTTCTGTTTCTGGCCTAATTGGTAAATTATGAATTCGTAGCCGATATGGTTCGCAAAATTTTCGTTGAGATTATATCTTTTTTTTTAGCTGCAGAGCTTTTAATTTACAACCTTTGGATTGCGAGAATGAGAGTATTTTTGAGTTTACAAGATTAGTTCCGTCTCGCAATTTTAAAGGACTCGCCTTAGCTGCTTCTCGTCAGTGTTGTTATTTCCTCTCTGCGCTACTTTGCAGATGAATGAATAAATAAATAAACATAGGCTACATATATGCTTAATATTTCTCCCATCTGGGGAGTGTCGCCCCGAAGAAGGCGGGAGTGGACTACACGCATTGTCTTGACCTTACCTGAGTGTTTCAGCTGCATCTTTATGTACGTAGGCCTGCACTACTTCGTTTCCTCATTGATGTTGTTTTTGTGTGAGTGTGTGCTTCCGCTTCTGTTTCCACTTGCTCTTCTCGTATGCGGTGATATTTCGGCATTCATGAGTTGCTCGTTTTCAGTTGACATACGCCATGTCTCTCTTCCCCTCGTAAAACATGGTGTCAAGTGTGCTGCGAGGTATAATTTAGCGTGTCATCTGGTTTTACCAGCCAATCAGCGTTTGAGTATGTAAGACAAATTGTCGCTCTGAATGCTGCTTGCGATTTATCGTGACGCCTTAATGCCATTTTTGGATGCATTGTTAATTTTTTTATATTATATGAGCGTTCCTCCGCGTAGAACAAGGCAAGCGCCTAAAGGACGTTGTCTCCACTCATCAGTCAGCACCCTGAATGGTAGCTATAAGTAAAACTAAGAATTATTGAAACGGAAAGAAGTGCATGCATCCACGAATCGGCTAATATACCGTAGTAAATTGGACCAGCTTTCTCAGCCTCACCTTGTTTCTTGACCGTTGCGCTGTTCTCGCTCGTGTTCGCACGCATCAATTTAGAAGAGTTTTGGGCGAGCGGACTGTGGAGGGGGAGAGCAAGTTGGCGGTATGGCTTCCGAGCCCCTCTTGTACCTCGGCAGCGCTGGATTTTAATTAATGAGCTGACAGGGGAGTCTCTGTAATGCTGCTGCTGCTGCTCTTAGTGCTGCGATGTGCTTTTTATTTCGGATCGTGCTCTCGTTACTGAGCTGGGCTCTTATTTTGTGTCCCTACTCTTGTTACTTAGCCGTATGCTGTCGCAGTTATGTTGTGCTCATATTGCTATACTAATGTGCGCTCTTTATTTCGTGCGCTCTTGTTTCTTGGCCGTACTGCTGCACTTTTGCTGTCTTCTATTTCTAGTGTCAGCTCTTTATTTTGAACGGTGCTGTTGTTGCTTGGCCGTACTGTCGCAGCAGCTGACACGCTATGGTCTCTCGTCTGACACCTGCTGACGATGAGGCTCCTCATGCCTGACACTCCAACCGCTGTCCTGACACGCCGCTCCATTAGTACGGTTCCAGTACAGCGTACTTGATCAACTTACAGTTGTTATGTCTACACAATTCAGCAGAGCTCTCCGTAATCATCGTATGGCAATGCTGCTCTCTACAGTTTCGTATATCAAGGTTTCATTTGACTCGTAGAAACGCAATTGCCAATTTGTAATCTAGCTAGCTTTTGCTCTGAATGCTGGTCTCAGTACTGGCCTTATTACTTTTTTTCAAGTGTTCACATAGCAATAATTGTTCAATACGTGAGTTTATAGTCAAAAAGTTGGTCAGTGTTAATGTGTACACAGAATTAACGGCTAGAGCCATCAAACGAAAGGTACAGTATTTAACCTCCAAATTTTAATTCGTGTAATAGAGTGATGTGCATGCGTGAAATATTGATATCAGTGCAATGACTTCGTCTGCGGGGATCATTACTTTTCGAGACCAGAATCCTGTTCTTCCACCAGTCCATTAATATCTCAGAATCTTACGCCTAAACTCCAGGGAGCGACTCTGCCTAAGTTCTCAGCTACTGCAGAGAGCCAATTCCTGTTCGTTATTCCTTTAATTATTGTATCCCAGAGAGCCGAATAGCGACTAAATTTGGTCGTCGAAGCGTTCCTGGAGTTCGACTATTGCTGGTTTTCTGTCAAGCTGAATATGGTGGTGCAGTTCTTAACCCTTGGACTTCTCCCGGACTACTTGGTCGCGTTTCCAGGGATTGAAAGGGTTGGTGTCATGAGTTTAAATAATTTCATGAAACTAGGAAAAGCTGAACAACAATGATTATCTTCAGTTATAAATTTCACTTACAACTGTACCTACATATATTCTAAATTACTGACTCATCGGAAAAGTTAGCATGTGCCAGACGTTGGGCATCCGACGATTCTATAGTCGCCAAAAGCCTGGGTAATTCAGCTAAGAAATGGGATAAGTATTCTAGTTTATGGTAGATCATGGCTCCTCACGAGTACATTAGGTGGTGAAGACTCAGGCTTGCTTGATTAGCCTAATGTAAGCATAAGAATCACTACCAGTTCATCATTCATTGTCTGTTCGGCACATTTGGCATTGCCCTTGCCGTGAGTATGATGCAATTATTGCAAGGTTCATCGATTACTAAGCTGCGCCTGACCTTGAGATGGAATTACAAAATTAATTACACTTTTTACGAAAATACAAACGACCTGATGCAACATTAATGAACGTTCTGAGACATAGCTTATGTTGCCTTTCAAGTACATGCGGTAATGAAATTTTACCATGATGCCACCCTTTCAAGTCTTCTGCAACCATCAATACAATGTCACGAATCATAAACATGAACCCATTCTTCATTAACGGCATCTTAAGAATAAATTTCTTATTATGAAACTCGGTTGCTTCATTCTCAAAATTTCGCATGACATTACTGCAACGTTATCTGTGATTTATTGCAAGCTTTATTTAGTTTTTTTAGCCATTGCTGGTTTTGTTCAGCTTTTCAATTTAGTACTCTTATACCGTACATCTGCATTCCCCTCTCGATATAGATGGCACTATTCAGCAGGGGTCGAGCTCTCCTATCCCTTGCGTTCCCGGCGGGAACTCCAGTTCCCGCATCAAAGTTTTGATCATTGAAACCAGAGCGTTGTTTCTTGCTCTGAAAATTTGCACAATATATTTTACAACTCGTCTGATCTCAGTGTTTTTATTTTATTTACGACCGAATAAAACTGGAGGTGGAGCATAAGTGATTGCAAAGAGAGTGTATATTTTGAACTACATTTAAAACATAGCAAGAGCAAAGTTTTGGGACCGAGAGCTTTGAGTTACTTGTTGCCCTTTTTGATAAGAAGTTCAGTTTGAGGCTCAGTTTAGGCGTCTGGTCTCTCGCATGCATCTTATAAGATAGGGATTCTGCGTAAGGTTCGCCATGTATTTGGTGATGATGATGTAGTCAGGAGTTGTTTCTTTGCTCTTTTGCATACTTGTTAGAGTATTGCTCCCCTGTCTGGGGTTTGGCTGCCGTTAGTCATCTTCGTCTCGTCCGCATGACCGACTTGTTGGTTCTACCAGTCGGTCGTATATATGCCCAGAATAATTTGGTAGAGTTATTCCATAGACGGGGAGATACTTGCCTGTGCGTCTCCTAAAAGGTACCGGTATTCAATATGAGGGCCATTTGCTACAGTCCTCAGTTCCTGCTCCCAGGATATTTGGTTGAAACACGGGAGTTGCGTACGTAGCCCATCCCTCTACTTTGGGAACGGTCAAGTGCCCAACTCGTCAGTTCGATCGGTATTTTCGTTCCCGGAAAGGACCTTGTACGGTAACGTGTCTAGTACCCGTCCACCATACTAGTAGCTGTCCACTTGACACGAAAAAATTCTTGTGTGAAAACTAGCAGTGCTAGAAAGCCGTACATAGGCTTAAACTGTAGGCTAATAATCAAGTAGCGCCGCACCATCCCAGAAAATGACGGGCGAAAAAAATAAAACACGAAAAAATGGTGGTGGTTTTCACATGTTTTTCATGTTTTTAGTGAAAAAATGTGAAAACAACTACCATTTTTTCGTGTTTTATATTGCTCATCCGTCATTTTCAGGGATGGTGCGGCACTACTTAGCCTACAGTTTAAGCCTATGTACGGCTTTCTAGCACTGCTAGTTTTCACACAGAAAGTTTGTTAGTATCAAGTGGACGGCTGCTAGCATGGTGGACGGGTACTAGACATGTTACCCTTTGGAAATCGTTCCCGGATCCGTGTCTAGTCGTTGCAATGTGCATGCCAGCTTTCAAGTCTGCTGTGAATATATTTTGATGGATGCTTTGTGTTAGCATCGCCTTGGGCATCTTTTTTTTGCGCTTCATTTCTAATAATAATGAGTAATGAGAGTTAGTATGAAGTAGCTTTATCTTCTATGTGATTAAAAGAATACCTCGTGTCTGAGTCAATTTCATGCAGGTAGGTATAGTCAGTGCCTGTGATGACATCTTTCGAAAAAGAAATGGGTGTTGGTCGCAGTGTTCACTTGCTGTGCGACTGAACTTTCTCACGTACAATATCAGGGCAATAGGTAGTGTTGGCTGGACGCTTGCCACTTCACAAGTAATAGTGAAGCATACCCATACTGGTAGAGAATATTCTTAAAGTTAATGTTAGAAAATTGTGTACTCTGCGAGTCGCTGTTGCTGCATATTTAGAGTAGTTAGTTACGTTCGAAGCCAGCGCGCAAATTTAAATTTATGCGTATATTTTTGTTGTAATACTTGTGCTTAATTAGTAGGTAACGCAGTGTGGTCTAGTGTGTTTGGCATAATGAAAAATATCCATGATTGGGGCATTGCGTGTCCCGAAAAACGTGAAATAGCCCCAGCAGGATTGTTTTTGGATTTGTAGCCTATGCATATATTTCTTCATTAAGTGTACTCGAACACTATGCTGCTCAGTTGTTTGAAAATAAGGGTAAACCGTTGACCAACACAAAATGTCATAACCTTTTTTACTGTGTATTGCACAAGTACATAGAGGTTTCCAATATACGAGGATCTTAATTGGTGTTCGTTCCTTAATGAGGTATGTTATTGTTACAGGTGAGTTCTACATGGCTTCCCACGGTAAAACAGCAATGTAGCAGTCTGGGCGACATATAGGTAAGCCTTTCACCACTATATATCCTCGAGTATCGTAGCATAAGTTATGCTGATCTAATGGATATTGTACTGCTTGAGACAGTGAGTCGTATTACGCTTTGCTTAGGCCTATGCATCAGAGACTTTGTGATATTTTATCTATTGGACCTAGTAGTGTATAGTATATTAATGTTATGGTCGTTAGTTCACTAATTTTTCACTGATTAATATCATGTATGGCTATCCATATTAGAGAGGGACTTTTTCTGCGCATTTAGACTTTGCTTTTACCTATAAATTTTTTCATATTGTTGAGTTAGGCACTGTTAGTCGATGATTATCTACTTGGTATTTTGCGTAACTTATAGTTATCTTAATGTATGCCATACCGAGACAGTGAGTCGCATCACTCATCGTTTATGCTAACTAAGGAAATTCCGCTCCATGGAGTCTCGAGAATTACAATGTTGCCTGCCATCGATGCTTTGTCTAGCATATCAGGCAGCATAGCTGATGAGTTCTGTGGTGCTGGCCGAGATGTGCCGCCGAGCTCTCGAGAGCAAGAACGGCCTCTGCTGCTCCTCACTGCTTAAAATATAAACTGTAAGATTTTGCTTCCTTGTTAATTTACTCCTTCTATTTTACAGGTATTACATTAATTCAAGACTTGAATGCTGTCAAAAAGCATCAGCGTGTCACACGTGGCATTTGCTATCGTTCGAGGAATAACGCGTATTCTAGGCTTAGGGCGAGACCGCCGTGTTCGCTTTTTATTCCTACTTTTCTCTCTCTCGCACGGACAATAGTTGCGCTGTTCTCGCTCTATACATTCCCGGTATAGGTATGCTGTTCCTATTTGCGTTATTATCCGTCGTGCATGTAATCGTATCAGTCTCACGCTTACGATTGTTTTTATCATTATGAGATGTATTATAGTATTGCGTAAGCTATTAGCGTAATCCAAATAGCTCTACACTTGCATCACATATCTAACAATTGGTCGTCCTCTTCGATGTTTTTCCTGTTTCTGAGTTATGCAGTCAAATTCCATGATCTGGAAGCCTTATGTAATATTTTACTTGAAAAATAACTGCTGGCTCTTTGTGTACGTTTCTTATTTTCCTCGCATCACCCTATTGCTATGGACAACAGTTATATTTTTCTGTTTCCCCTGGTGATCTACGCGTCTCTGTTTACGCACGCCTTCCATAGTTCCACCCTATCTTCCCCGTCGCTGCTGCTCTTTTTCTAATTACGAGAAATTCAAAGCCATTTTCTCTGTATTTTTTTACCGTAGAGTTTTCCCCTGAGAGTTTTGTGTGCGTGACTTGTGCGTTGTTTTTCTGGTATTTTCTTGCTTGCCCCGTAATTAGCTTTGCCTTCTCACTTCTATTGAGTTTGATGTGCTGTAAACACGCATTGAGTTTTGTTCATCACATCGCGTCAGTTCAGTGCTGTGGTATAATGTATATTGCCAAGAATATTCTAGGCAACTAAATATCTTTTTGAAAGAGCCGACGTAGTTATAGTCATGTCACATGGTCATGTTTCTTGAACGGAATCGCGGAAATATATTGTGTGTTTTGTTACTTGTAGCTTCGATATTGCAGGAGACGTTCTCTAATATTTTTTTAGGTTTAGTTTAGTTAATACGTTTCAACACGTGCTAGTAAATTTAACTCTTATAACCAGCTCATATAATATGTGACGCAGCTAATAACTCGCTAAACACGGCTTACGATGTATTTACTGTAATACCATTGCTAACGTTAGTTTTAGTTATATAGTAGGATTTTGTTGTTCGGCTTCTTTTACCCAAAAAAAAGAGTAAAAATGTGAAAGGTATTGTTTTCTAGGCGTCCATTTCGAAAAATAAATTCCTTTAAAATTGTCTAAATGCTAGATGGAGATTTATTTGGAGCTATAGTGTTTATGCTAATTTTGTCTAAGTCAATTGACAGCCGCCAACGTCTGTGAATCTAAATCGAACCTCCCATTTTATTTTTTTTATTTGGCCTTTAAAGGCTTCGTTTAATTTTATGCGCTTTCCCTTGCGACTTTTGGCCCGCCTGTAGACGTGCCTCATAAATAAAGTTGTGCCGTTAAGACACATCCATCGCAGCAGCTCCGCTTATTTCCTTGTCCCCTTCCCTCGCATTCCAACTGTATCGCTCCCTGCTGACGTCTCTTGCTGCCGTTATTCCCGATTGCTCTTTTAATTTTTGATCCGTGCCTCCTACTGCGTCGGTGTGACTTGTGTGTCTGGTCCCCTTGCCTGAACATATCTACTGTAGAACAGTCTCTTCTACAGCAGGTTCTCATACTGCGGAAGAATAGGCAAGTTACACGTGGGGTCATTTGTTACTCTTATGTTTAAATTTACTGGTAACATTAAGACAATAACGTATTGATATGATACCTTTGGCCACGGTGTGGATTTGCTCCAGTCGTTATCTTGTGATGATGGTATTTTTACCACAGTCGTGGCATCAAATAGAATGCTACGCATGCATTTTATAAGGTCGAAAAGGAAGTAGAAACCCTACTTGTGCCACAAGTAGAAGCTTGCAGCCCGTAAATCAGTAGATGGTACGAGTAGATGGCAGCGCTCCTCTAAACTCCAAGTCTGCAGCATGTTCAGTATATTACAGGAAGACTTGTGTAACTACTGATTTCACGATATTCCTGAATTTCATGGATTTCGTGCAACTGTATCTTCACTCGTTGAAACTACCTTCTCCACATTTTACGCACAGCCTGTCTTAGCTAACCTAATGCACCTAGTGTAACATAATTCGCTTCGTCTAACTGAAGTCACGTCACCTATCCAAACGCACCTTGTCCTTGTCTAGTTTCACAAATTCCTTGTTATCACAGATTTCGTGAAATCACGTGTTCCGCATTTTACTCTAATATCCACACACAATTTAAAGAAACAACCGATTCCATAATCAGTTTCTCAACAAAGTATAGCATGGAAATAGAACCAATGCCCGTTGCCGCGAATGTGACTTTGCCTTCTCCATTTCATAATACAGAACAAGAAACTCCGGACTGCTTGACACCACATTTTTCAAGAATCGTATGAGAAAGTAACTTTGATGAAAACCTGAAACTCGTAAAAATTTCCGGCTAGACGTCGAACTCCCGTTTTCCTTGTATCTTTTGTGTCTGGTAGCTATAACTTATCTGAGCGTGCTCTTGCTTGGTTACCTTCGCTTTATGATGCTCTTTCTATATTGTGCCTGCTTACTGCTTCTGCTTTCCGTTGGTTCGGTTACTTTGGTTTTGAGTCTACGATACTAAGCTCTCTATAACATTTTTCATTTACTTGTGTTGCCGCTCGCCGTCACGGATGCGCATTCACTCTCATCAGTTAAGGTTCGTGGTAATTTATTCGGTTAAATTAAAGGGATAATAACCCCTCCTTCATCACGGCACACTCCATCACTCCTGCCCTCATCGCGCCGCAGACCCCCTCTTTACAGCACCCAAATTTCTCCTCTTGATCACGTGGGGCTTTATTTTGCATTTTTCTTGGTTTTAATACTGAAGCTTTCTTATCTAGGATATTTTAATGGGCTTATGGGACCCTGCGCGTGCTTTCGCTGGAGCAGATCGAGAATTTCCCCTTTGTCGGGTGAACCTTTGGTAGCTTTTGTGTTGAGCCCATTTTGAATGAGAATTTGCTCTTCTTGTTAACAGATCCGTGTGTTGTGAGACTCTTTTATTCATTGTAACCCGAGATAGACAAGCGTAGAATCTTATGATATTGTTTGAAACGTTTCATATATGTATCTATATATAGTACGATGCTCAGCTACGTGGAGTTAGAGGACCCAGAGGCGCCATATATCACTAATATATTTTGTGCATGTAGTACATTGTGGTGCGAGACGTAGTGCATTAGAAGTATTTCTTATTCATTCATTTTACTGTATTGCGAAGTAGAACTATGCTAATACCTACCTTGGTGCTTGTTGTCGCAATGAAGCAAAGTCTCATCTAATGTTATTTTCCTTCACTCTCATGTTGTACGTGGTATATTTAGAGCAGCACACACTTGATGTATTTTTTATCTGCCTTTTGTAATGTGAAATAAAATTATCGGATAATTTCTGTGAAAAAGTCTGTGTTCCAGTTCGTTCTCTGGGTATTTTCCGTGTTGAGACTATCTTTGCACAAGGTGACACAGAAGAAAAAAAAAAAAAAACTGTCGAAAGTAATGGAATGCTAAAGAACTGCTTGATGTGTAGGACAGAAAACACAAAAAAGTAAATCCTGCTTTCCCACTAGCATATTTTATTATCAACTGTCGTCCACCCGTCCTAAAAGAATTGTAGGAAAATCTGTATTGGAAGTTGGTCAATTTGTGGTGATGAGCGCTAAAAAAAATAGGGTAACCGCTATCTTCGTCACGAGAAATGACCATTTCGAGCCCCTGTTATAATTCATGTAAAACTTGACATTTAAAATTGTGAGCCGGGTGACGAACCTGAAATTCAGAGACTATTTTAGAAGTGCAGCGTCTTTGCACGACAGCGACACTGTAGGTACTGTGCTTGAGATACGTGGAAACAATAATCGTCTGAACTGTGATAAGAAATTAAGATTCGTTTTAAGAATCGCGTCTTTGACTAATGAAATATATACGCTTCCAGTGAGTATTAGACTGACTACACAGTTGGGTAATTAAGTTCAGTAGTAGATTTGAATAGACGAAATCATATAGAAATTACTCCCCTACACGCTAATCATTGCTTTTAATTTACTAGCCCACTAATAGAACAATGCACCATTCCATTGTTATAGACCGTTATTGTATTATTACCCACCTAGAACTACACGGTACCAGCCAAGCGCCGCTTCTGATAATTCGAGGAAACTGCATCAAATTTGATGGCACTTGAAACACTTGTATCTAAGGAGCCATATAACACATGTATCCCTTTGTTTGCAAATGCTGTGTAGCACGACCACAGATATCGTTGCATGTCACTCCCATCTCAGTGATGATACAAGTAACTAATGTAACGAAAAGATCGACTATTGCGCACGTACCGCGTGATTCCAAGGGTCTCACATCTTTTCAGGTGGCTTTTGTTTGACCTTTCCTAATTCATTTTTTTTATTGTAGGCGTTTACTTTCACGTAGTTGCATAGGTTCATTTTCAGTGTCGTCTCGGCGGCCGATCTATGTATAGCTTCTAGATAGACGTGGTGTGTCCAGTGCCTTCGTTGCTTGGGTGATGCATATGGAGCGACTGAAAAGGCGTTGCTACACTCGATTGAGCAAAGCGGGGTTGAGTTTAAGGCTGTACGGTATCAAGAATCATCGGATTGGGATTATCGCACAAAATTCAATCTATGTTATCGAAGCAAACTGTAATGACGGAAGCTCAAAACAACTTAGATTAATTGAGATGAGTTTATTTCAATGGAACTATTCTAATCGATGGCATCGTAAAACCATGTGCGTTACGAGTCGTATCCAGCATACATGTGTAGTTGTGTACGTTTGCTGGGTTATCAATTTGAGCATTATCTATATCTTACAAATTTTGCATTGTGGGATGTAGTGTTTGAGCGCGCGTAACTGCAGTGTGCGCATACAGTACTTTCTCTATCCATGCACTGTGCATATTAACTATTTGGGAGCACATTTACGTGTGGTGTGAACGCCCATGGGTGTCTGTAACATTTAGTCACAATGCAACAAACCATTCTGGCACATACGCAATTCAAGAATTTACGTACGTGCCGGTAGTTTGTCGAATTATATGAACTCTCTACACAAACAGGCAATTTGGATGCGCACGCGCGTAGTTCAAGAGTTCACGAAGCTAATTACACTAGCTAGCATTTTAGGGTTTTACTCAAAATACGTACGAGCCATTAGGACATAGACGTAGGTAATTCTAAAGTTCACGAAAGCTAATTACGCTATGCAACATTGCAAGCACTTACCCAGAACACATGCTAGCTATTTGGACAGACTTATATATGAGAGGGCTCTGTACATTATGGCACTGCGACGAGTCTGGCTCCCCTCTCCCATATAAATGGACGGTATTGCCAGTCCGAGGGGTCCGCCTCGCCACGGCCTGCGTGCGGCCCCCTTACGTTAGAGATAAATTGTCAAGAATGGTGGAGTATGTGGCTCTGGCTCCACTCAACCTGTGTCTTTATTCCAGCTGTTGTGAAGGGCAGTCTCATTTTGGACCTGTCGTACCTCATTCCACTTCTTCCTCTTGTCTAGTGCCCTATTCGCCTGTGTCCGTGATTTCGCCAGTTGAATATTTTACGAGGTGTTGAAACCATACCTTTTAAGAAAAGGACCGTAACTTAGTTTGTGTCAGGGGACGAGACAAAAGACCTTGAGGCAATAAAGAACTCCGTTGGAGTTCTGCATTCATGGGTTTATATTTTCTATGTTCGCTTATTGTTCCTCCCCATTATTGTGAATATATGTTTAATATTGCTGTGGAAGTGCGGAAAAGTTTCCTACTTTTAGGGTAAAGCGGACTGTACAACATTGATTTAAGAGCGTGAATATGCAAATGCATCTTAGTATTGTAATAGATCTTTCATATTTTTGACGTATAGCATCTGTGGTTGCGCTGTATCTATCATATTATTCATATAAATCGCATAATGGAATTTAGTCTATTTTTCCTCATGTTTTCAGAGCCAACAATCAGTACCTGCTTCTCATAGTTATTATCGTGTTTCCGATATATCTTTCTGTTTGTTATAGCGTCCATGCAATATTCAATTTATATGCCTACTTTGGATTTGCATGCTACCTCTTTTATAGCTGCATCATAAACTCATTTAATGCATCAACTGTGTGTACTTATCTCTCTGTAGCTTTTTCATTAGCTATTATATATTTTGTTTAGGTATATTATTATAGTGATGTTTGACATGTCGTTTGATATATGCGGGAATTGCATTGTAGCTTTCGAGCAATTCCTTTAGTGCCGTCAATGTTTCACTTCTTTATTGGTTCTCAAAAGTTTTTGCATGTGGAAACGAGGATTGCGCAGTCGATAGGAGGCACTTCTGTATATACATACCTACGCACTCAGTATGCTCATAAAGCGATCTGGCTGTTTATTTGGTTGCCTGCAGAAAAGAGTAACTATACTAATTTTAACAATTTAGAATAGTAGCCAAGATCGGATCTTAAAACACTTAACTTCCAATGTGTGAAGTCACGTGAAAATGTATCGCTGTGTGTTTAAACACATACCGGGCTTTGCAAAAGTCCTGACCTGTTTTAATAATTTACCATCCGATAGCTTTGTTTATAACGAAATAAAATAAGATTTGTAATGTATTAGTCTATTATGATCTAAACAACATTGCTATTCAATAGGACCTCCATTGACAGCAATGACAAGCCCTAATCGTGGTCGGAAGTCCTTACACACATTACGGACGTGCGTAGTCCTTCCTCATCTGGGCCCAATTGCGGTTCACGGAGGCTTTCAGCTCCTCAATGTTGTTGTGGCAATCTTTGCATGCTTTACTCTCAATATGCGTCCACACGCTGTAGTCCAAAGGATTGAGATCAGGCGACTGTGGGGGCCAGAAGTCTTTAGGCCAGAAAGTCATGTTTTGGCTCGTCCAGTTTTGGACGGTTTTCGATGTGTGCGCTGGTGCACCAGCGTGCTGAAACACATAATCTCCATCTTAGACGATTTTTCTGATCTAAGGAAGAACTTTTGTGCCCATAATATCCCTAAATTCAGCCCCTGTCAACCTGTAACCGCCTTTCAACCACACTGGAGTCATCTTCTCTCCTTTGGAGGCCACACATTAACGCCAAGCATCATCACAGAAGCCGGATGCTTTGTTGTGGAGACATAACGCACATCAGATGTCTTGGCCAAAGCTCACAACTCGATTATTCTGTTTGTTGAAGACAGGATCCACAGTGAAGGTTTTCTTATCTGAGAAAATTATGAATCGATTTCCATGAATATTTAAGTCGTTAAGAAGGCGGGAACATCGCTCTTGGCGCTTTTTAACCATGTCAGCAGTTAGCAGCGGTCTTTTCTGACGCTTTGTGCTCTTTCCACTTTCACTCTTTACACTCTTTACGGTTGACACAAAAATCTTCTTCTTCGTAAATTCAGTCATTTTGAGTTTCGGATCATTTTCAAAGGCTCTTCGAACATTCTTCCGTTGAATAACTTGTGGTCTGCCTGGACGTGGTCGATCTTTGAGGCTTTCATTATTCTTAAGGCGGTTTTCGACCCGTTTCACCGTTGATAAACTGACATTTTGCAACCTAATAATGTCCGCCTTCTGGTGACCCGCGTGAAGGAGAGCTGCTATCTTTCTCCTTTTTGTTTCCATTACCAACAATGTATAAAAATGAACACTGTTACCAGTTATTATACTATCAGAAATAGTTTAGGAATGAGTCATTGGCAATAAATTTCATAAAGTCTTTGACATGAGTTTACACTTTGAATGTACAAAACAGGTCAGGACTTCAGCAAAGCCCGGTATTTATCTTCATTGAAAAGTAGGGCTATTTTACAGTGTTTCTTAATTTTATTTCTTTATTATATGCTGTCAGTTCGAGATGATTTTCGCTTCTTTCATAACTTAAGTTGCTGTGTTGCTGCGCGATCGAAGTTTTCGGCGGACGTGACACTACCGACAATTTTTATGCATAATAAAGTTGAGGCGGGCGCAAGTGGGCCCCTCGCCCCTCCTGGCCCCATAATAATAACACCAGCTGCATTTCCTGCGCTCCCGTACAGCCTCGTGTCCGCCTCGAATTTTGTTTGATATTAGTTTGCCGAGTTTGTTTGGTCGGAAGCGTCTTTATGAAGTAGCGTGTGCGTGTGTCCGTGTGTGTACGCACAGTCGGGGGCAGAAGTTGTTGGAGCGATGTTTAGGTGGGGATCATGTTCCTCAAGTTACTTTAGACGTGTTTGTGTTACTGATGTGTTCGAGTGGAAACTTTACGGCTGCCAGAGGGAATGATATTGTGAGATGCCAAGCTTCTGGTCCCGAATATATGCCCGCCGTCTTGTGCTTTAATGGGAAAGCTGTGGCTGGGCCCTTTCGTAAATGCGGGGCGAGTTTTCATATCTGAAATATGCAGTCTGCTTTGTGCTGTACGGGCAAACGTATGGTGGTTTTGAGACTTGGAGAACTTTTGTTGAAGCAAGACGCGTGTAGAGATGTGCCCGTCATTATTTGCGTTAATGGCAGTTTTGCAGTGGCTTCAGTGTACTTGGCAGAGTTTTAATACAGGACGTGTTGAGAACTCTGCCAACTTCGTTTATTGCAACGAGTGGGAACTTTGTTGTTGCTGCAATGCTTGACAGTCCCCCTCGGGGTATATTCTGATGGGCCCTTTCCCTGTTGCAATATGTATGGGCCTCACGAGCCCCAGGGCTGTCCCAAGTGCCTTCTCCGCAAGGCATGTTGCCGCTGGCTGCAGTTCCTGCTGAGGTTAGTTTGTTAGGTTTAGGTAAGTTCTCTATATTTCCCTTTCTGTTCAGCGGGGCGGGCTCTCGATCGAGAGAGCAGGCCGCGTGCGCGGGACACTCTTCTCTCCTGTGGAGGGCCTCGAACGGGTCCTCCACCTGAGTGTCTTTTTTCTGTACTTTGCTCCTCTTTCCCGCCAGTAGTAGCGCACTCGGTCCGCCGAGAATTTTCGACAAGAATGCCGAAATAAATTATTGCTACCGATCTATGCTGAACGACCGAGTCTGCACTTTACGGATCACTCATCGAGTGGATACGGTTGTAAAACTAGGACTAGAGTAGTAGTAGTAGTAATAATAATAATGCTAGGCAGTTTTTTCTTACCCGAAGTTTACTGAGGTTTGTTAACTTTTTAGTGCTTTAATTGTAGAGAAATTTGTAAAATATTTAATGCCTGACAGATGCCTGTATACAGGGAAATTTTGTTCTCAGCACTTTTGTGTTTTTATAATATACGTACCGCATGCTCGTGTTCATATCATCGATTCAGTGCTTATAAGCGTGTCCAGGTACATCCCTTTATTCGTTGTAGCTATCGCTGTACTTAAGCGTGTTCAGGTGCATCCATTTATTCGTTGTAGCTATCGCTGTGCTTAAGCGTGTCCCAGTGCATCCCTTTATTCGTTGTAGCTATCGCTGTGCTTAAGCGTGTCCAGGTGCATTCCTTTATTCGTTGTAGCTATCGCTGTGCTTAAGCGTGTCCAGGTGCATTCCTTTATTCGTTGTAGCTATCGCTGTGCTTAAGCGAGTCCAGGTGCATCCCTTTGTTCGTTGTAGCTATCACTGTGCCTTGCGCAAGAGCTGTGTTGGCTCATACTGTGCGGTAGCAGTAGATAGCAACTCAACTACTCGCATTATCATGGCTCTGAGATACCAGTCACTTCTATCATGAAAGGGCAAAAATTCAATTGCCATCCATGGACGTGTCATTTCTGCATGACAGTGGTACCTACTGCCATCCAAACTTCATTCAATGTGAATACATTCGTTCAAGTTGGTTAATTTTGATGCAGTATGCTTGTTGACATAATGGCTATAGCTGATACAGGGCCGGGGCGTAAGTCCCGGCGGCTCTGTGGGAATGGGCCTGTTGGTCCGTCTACTGCCGCCATATCTAATCTAATATAGAAGTTATGGATGTTGGGGGGATATTCAATACTGCAACAATCGAGACGTTGCTGATTGACGTCTTGACCTGGCTGCCGGTTACACGTATAGGTATCGGGCGCCGAACAGAAACGATAGGATGATGACGGCGATATTCCTTCCACTACTAAAGTTTTGTTGTAGAAAATATAGAATTCTGGGAAGATTTTTTGCCAAGTGCTGGCTGCTCGTATCACGTTGCGCTTTATTCCCCCACTCTTTACTTTTGACAAGTTTCAGCCCCTCGCTGCATCGATCGGGTGACCAGCGACCAGCTTCCTTTGTTTGTATTATCACCGCAGCGTTTGTGCTGCGATACGCCGCCGCCAAATTGATTGTTTTCGCTGGTATTTGAGGAAAGGGTCATTAGCTTCGCCATTTTTCTCTTGGATTGATGCCATGGAAGCGTAGCAGTGTCCACAACCGCAGTTTGATGATGCCGGTGTGTGGCTGCAGGGTTTGTCTTGCATCATCTGCTGCTTCGTTGTGGCGCGGACATTTTTCTCTTGACTTCGTGTTGCTGCAGCGGTGTGGCGCGCGCCTTCATCTCTCCTTTTCATGGTGGCACTTTGGTTTAAACTAGCCTAAACATAAATAGTTTGTACAGGTTGAAGCGTTAAATCATGTGCATTAAAAAATTATTGCTACTACCGTTATGTTAGAGTGGGTATCAGTCATAACATGGTATTTACTTCTTTGATTCGCATTGATCCAATACAGGCATTTCGTAGAAGTTCTGGCGTTGCTCATTGTCTTTTTAACGCTGCAAATTATTGCGAAGATGTTGGAAGTATAATGCGATATGCCTCCTGATATCTATCGCGAAGATCAATATAATGAAATTTATATGCTAACATGTGTCAAACATATATTTGTTTTTGAAAATTTGGCTGCACTGTTTCTGTTGACTCTACTACACCTTCAGTGGGTTGCAAGTTTGGCACTGGTAACGAAGTTTCCTGCTTGAAAATTTGACTGTGATGTCTTTTCAATATTAGTTAGGTGGATGTAAGGGACTCAAGTAACTATACGATTACTATAATGCATCAGACCAGTGCGACTCTCATGTCACTGCTCGCATCGGTCGCCCTGTGCAAATAGTCAACTCATTACACGCGCTTGTGTCTTTACCTGCCATTGTCCTAGTACTGCTGGTGTGGTGCTCGCTGCTGTCGTGCCACTGAAGAAAAAGTTTCCCGTAGTTTTTTTTTAGCTTTTCCCTCGTTATTCCTATTAATTAGATAGGCCTGTCTGATATTAAGAGAGGTCGCTCGTAGACCTAACATCGTTAATTCTGCTGCGCACAATCTGCCTTCGCACCGCCTTGTCTCATCTGCCTAATGGAATGCGCGCCTGAGGTTTTTAAGTTCTAACTGTAAATTGATTAAGCGCGCAGCGGCAACTCGGCGTATCTAGAAATGAAATTCAGACTCCATCAATGCATCCTTCTTTTGATGATAGAAAGCTGTTGTTCTCTGATGTATGCGATCAATTTTGTATTTTCTCTTTTAAAATCCCTGTAAGAATCTGTTATATTTGTATTATACCGGTGCCAACAAGTGAGAGCTTAGCAGACTTGAAGGGAATGCTCGACCATCATAGGTTTCATTCCTGGAAGAGGCTAATATATCGTTAGCTTTGACGTAGATATATTTTGTCTGGAAATTTCAACAGTAATGAAAAGGAAGTACATTAATAAATTTTTACGAAATGCCAGTTTGTTTACTCATTATTACCTCCGCTAAGGAAGTTATGTTTTCGTCGGGTTTGTCACTTTGCCTCTTTGTCTGTCACTAAGATAACTCAAAAAGTTATTGACGGATTTTGACGAAATTTACTGGGATTGTCAGGTACGTTAGGAGGAACAGATGATTAACTTTTGGTGAAGATCCATCCATCCGTTTGTTTGTTTGTCTGTCTGCCTCATTTTTCTCAATGCCATAACTCAAAAAGGTATGGACGGATTTTTATGAAATTTACATCAGTTGTTAGGAAGAGTAAATGACCAAATCTTTGTGATGATGTATTTGTTCGTTCGTATGTTTGTCGCTGTATTTGATATTAGTCTTGTTAGCACAATAACTCAGAAAGTTATGGATGGATCTTTATGAAATTTATAGGACTTGTTGGTAATGTTAAAAGACACAACGGTAAATGATTAAATTTTAGTTATGACCGGTTGGTCTTTTAATATGTTTGACTTATGTTTTTCATAATGTTTGTTTGCAGCAGAACTCAAAAAGTTATGAACGGATCTTTAACAAAATTACAGAAACTGTTGATACTATCGAAAGGCATAAATGATTAGATTTTCTTGTTGATACAAAGAAAATTATGGTTTGGGAACCAATTTGAAATTTTCGTTACCGTTGCCTTACTTGGCGGAGGTATGCGCTCTCTGAGTGCTCTCTAGTTTTAGTAATAATATAGTTGGCTTGACCACGAAGTTTTAAGTGTTTCCGCGGAAGACAAAGAACGTTTGGGCTACTGCCTGCGTTACAGGCGTTTGTAACCCGGTAATTGAGGCTGGAGCACTTTTTGGTTATATAATAATTAGCGATGTACAGATGTTAATATCGGCCATTTTTATGAGCATTTGTTACTTGTCTAAAACAATGCATGCTCTCCTTAACTGCATTTCTAATGTCAAGCGCAAATCCATCAAAACGCATCTTCAAGTGTTCTATCAATAAATATTAAATTGTAATTGCCTCATATTTTGTGTTATTTTCATATGCATGTATAATTTTTTTTTGCTGTAAAGTGGTCAGTAACTGAAATTAATAAATAGATATCGCAATGAAGTAGTCTATTCTTCCTAATGCTTGATTTCTTTTCGTGAAGATGTTGTGCAGCTGAGAATTTGTATAGCCAACTCTATTTTCTCGCTTTTATATTTTATGTATTCTGGTGATTTTCGAACCCGCTTTTTCACTACTTTCTGCTGCCACGCATTTCGTGCGTGTCCACAAGCCGCTTGCGAGGTTTCACTAGTGCCGAGGACAATATACCTACGCACTTATAGAGCTACTCATATATAGAGACGTAGACTTCGTTACTTGGTTTCCCTCGATTTCCCTCAACCGTCATAACGTCCCTCGACGTTCTGTGTTGTTTGGCTTTGATGTTGCAGCCACGGGAATTTGTTGCCAGGCTAAGGGGCAATTGCAGCTGTCTGTTGCAGCCAAACCAGAACTCCTGCGCCGGCAATGGCCTATTGCTGTCAAGCGATCAGACTCCCGGAATAGACTGGGAGTTCGTGCCGGCCCGATTATGTCCGTCCGTTCTTTCCGCTCAGTTTCGCCGCGGCCAGGCCGTACGGCTACCTGCAAATTTAGCTCTGCTCTGTCTAACTCTATAGACTCTGATGCCTGCTCAATGTTCGGAAGTTTGGAACTGGCAATGCCGTTGCCGGTTTGAAAATTTGGCTGCGCTGTTTCCGTTGACTCTATAATACCTCTTCAGTGGGTCGCAAATTTGAAACTGGCAACGCAGTTTCTTGCTTGAAAATTTGGCTGTGATGCACATTCAACATCTCGCAAGTTTGGATCAGCAGTACGATGACTTGACCTGCTGTGAGCTTCAACAGTACCAATATCTTACCGTAGAGAGTTAATGAAGGATTTTTCAAAAGTCTGCCTTACATTCCACTAACTTTATATTATGAATTACAAATTGTAGTATGATTCAACCGCTAGGTACCATTTATGCTAAATTGCTAAGTCATTTTCTGTTGATTAAATAAAAAGTTACATACGAGAATTTATTTCACTATTAATTGCTTCTTTTCCCTGTCACAGTATGTTTGGGCATCACGCACCCAAGGGTCCCGAGTGCCTTCTCCGCAGGGGATGTAGTAACTGGCCGCAGCTCCTGCTGAAAAGGTTAGTTTTGTAGAGTTAGGTAGGTTCTCTATATTTCCCCTTCTGTTCCGCGAGGTGGACCGCCGAATGGTGGTAGGCGACCCACCCCATGGGACTCCTATCTGCTCCCGTGTGGGGGCCACGGAAGGGATCCCCCGCACGAGTGTTCGCTTTCTTCTGTCTTCTTCTCTTTTCGTTTTTCGTCTCCTTCTCCGCGCCGCACGGCTGAGCGATTTCGTTCGACCGAGCCGTGTGGAGTTGGAGATGCTCGCGCCTTATTTCCTACCAGACTTGGTGCACCTGGCCAAGATTGTTGTAATAGAACGCATTTGAGTTCGGCTCTACTTCTAACCTATATCACACAAAGTTGGATCGCTGTTATATAGTCTTTGTATCTAATACGGCGGGAAAACCCACAATATAATAATAATTAATTTCTTCTATCGAACCGTTGACGACTATTGACATTGCTGTAGAGTTGTTTTTAGTTGCCATTAAAGGCGAATATTGAAATGGATTAAGTTACGGAATCAATAACCGAACAGAATTTGACACTTTCAGTGGTATCAATTCACATCGTACTTACATAGATCTGTAGTTCTATATAAGAGATCTACTTCAGAATGCTGACAGATTTTTGGAACGCCCAATTTAACGCAATCGGTCGACATTTACCAATGCTCTCTTCTCTACACATCGGCTGATTATCTAACATTTTCGATTGAATTTTCCCATAATAATTATTATTGCTGTGGAGTACGTGCTCGGTCTCACATTTCCTTGCTGGTCCCGGGTACTGCATGGGTCACTGTGTGCAATTCTGTACACCTTAGCTAGGTAGAATTCCATCCGCCTCATGACGTCTTGGCTATTTGAATATGATTGAGAGGACAGCACGCCACAGTCGAGTGGAGCGCTTCAGAGCAGGCGCCCTCTCAAGGCGTGTAATTCATCGCATCCAAATTGCGTCCTCGGGAGTTTCGTCTTTGATTTNCAAGCGATCAGACTCCCGGAATAGACTGGGAGTTCGTGCCGGCCCGATTATGTCCGTCCGTTCTTTCCGCTCAGTTTCGCCGCGGCCAGGCCGTACGGCTACCTGCAAATTTAGCTCTGCTCTGTCTAACTCTATTGACTCTGATGCCTTCTCAATGTTTGGAAGTTTGGAACTGGCAATGCCGTTGCCGGTTTGAAAATTTGGCTGCGCTATTTCTGTTGACTCTATAATACCTCTTCAGTGGGTCGCAAATTTGAATCTGGCAACGCGATTTCCTGCTTGAAAATTTGACTGTGATGCCTTTTCAACATCTCGTAAGTTTGGATCTGCTGTACGATGACTTAACCTGCTGAGAGCTTCAACATATCAATATCTTACCGTATAGAGTTGAGTTAATCAAGGATTTTTCAAAAGTGTGCCTTACATTATAGTAACTTTATATTATGGATTACAAATGGTAGCATGATTCTACCGCTAGGTACCATTTATGCTAAATTACCAAGTCATTTTCTGTTGATTTAATAAATGTTTACGGACGAGAATTAATTTCACTATTAATTGCATCTATCGAACCGTTGACGACCATTGACATCGCTGTACAGTAGAGTTGTTTCTAGTTGCCATTAAAGGCGAATATTGAAATGGATTCAAGATATGAAATGAATAACTGAAGAGAATTTGACACTTTTAACTGGTCTCAATTCACATCGTGCTTACATAGACCTGTAGCTCCATATAAGAGATCTACTTCAGAATGCTGACAGACTTTTGGAACACCCAAGTTAACGACTTTTACCAATGCTCTCTTCTCTACACATCGGCTGATTATCTAACATTTTCGATTGAATTTTCCCATAATTATTATTGCTGTGCAGTACGTGCTCGGTCTCACATTTCCTTGCTGGTTCCGGGTACTTGCATGGGTCACTGTGTACAATTCTGTACACCTCAGCTAGGTAGAATTCCATCCGCCCCATGACGTCTTGGCTATTTGAATATGATTGAGAGGACAGCACGCCACAGTCGAGTGGAGCGCTTCAGAGCAGGCGCCCTCTCAAGGCGTGTAATTCATCGCATCCAAATTGCGTCCTCGGGAGTTTCGTCTTTGATNGTCTTGGCTATTTGAATATGATTGAGAGGACAGCACGCCACAGTCGAGTGGAGCGCTTCAGAGCAGGCGCCCTCTCAAGGCGTGTAATTCATCGCATCCAAATTGCGTCCTCGGGAGTTTCGTCTTTGATTTGTTGCTGCTTCGATTCCAGTGCCGCCAGAGGGGGTGAGGTTGCAACGCTCTACGAATTACATTAGCTATTAAAGTTGAGTGCTGGGAGACTGGCGGAGACCCCCACCAGGGTGACGATAATTCCTTGAGAAATTATATGTAGGGGGACGACTTCATTGTTACCTTAGCCATAATTGGGCCTTCTGGACATCTTTCTTTCCCGTCCACTGCTTTGTTTCATTTTTAGGTACCTGAAACCTATTTTTGGTGTTTTTCCTGTTCTTTCCCGGCTTCCCATACTATGCGTATTTATCTTGTGTGGGAGTACCTTCGTGCATGTGTTTTACCGTCCATTCCATGTCTGAAAAGCACAGGTTGTGTGTACAGGGAAGCTTAAACTTACGTATAATTTATCTAATATTTCTTGAAATTTACTGTTATAGTCTTACCCTGTATTTACTTTTAACAACAATTAAGATATAACGATATCGTCTGCCAACGATAAGATCACGTATCGTTTAACATTAGCTCGTATACGAATTTATTAGAAGTGATGCGTAAAATGCTCTGGCCACAGATTGGTACCTAGTGCATTCCGAAATTATTTATAGTTTTCATATTTTTTTTAATTGTATCTTGTACGGCGGTAGTGTTATTGTCAGCTAAATTTCATGTTGGCGTTAGCTATGCAGCTTACATTGATAAATGCTCGGAAATGCTTGGTTCTCGATCGATAGTTTTGCTGCCATTTAGGACAGGTAAATCGAAATGCTGTTTTACGGGTTTGCGAAAACTGCTAATTTAGCTACGGCTAAGATTTTCTGCGAGCCTTAGTAAATTACCTGTGCTGTAGCAAAATTACGGTGTTCACCGTTTTTCTTCACAGAGTAAAGGGCCGGTGAGATGAGTGAATTGAATTTAGATGTTGGTGCAGTTCGGATGCTCCATTGGTGCGAGGGACTCACCGAAGCGCCGTCGGTTTATCAGCCAGCCTCGCTGAAAAATTTCTTTAGCCTCGAACTGATTTTCCGAATGGCAGTATTATGGACAATTCTTTGTTCTTTGCTGTATAGTTTGCTGTAGAAAGTTGTCGGGAAGTGCAACATCCGTGCTCCTTTCTCGCAGAGTCTCAATTCTATAATGCTGAGCTGGTGGTCAACAAACCTCAACGTCTTCGTGCTCCTTACATCTTCCTGCCGAATTATACGTTTACAATTAATTGGGCAATCTCTGATCTCCTTTAACGAGACTCCTCGCATTGTTTGGATGGAGACTCTGGGGTTTGGGCACAGGGCTTTAGCTTGCTAGGCACTTCCCTCCATTGTGCGTTCAAATGTCGAGTTGTCTTAGTAGAACTCTGTATTCTCTCTTAACTAGTTGTATTTACATCGTGGACGCAGAACACAGCGAAGTCCTATCGATATACGAGTATAGGTACGTGGTTTGTTTGATATTTTACGAGTAATACGCCTGGAATTGGTATTGGCGCAGAAGACGTATTACGTTCAGGTTCTGAATTACAGGTACCCCGACCGCTCCTCGCCTGGCCAGCTGCTGATGTGCTGCCATTAACTGGCCGGGCAGTCGTGCCAGATTGGCTCCAGATACCAGGGGATATGAGGCACCAGTCCATGGCATGGGCGCGTCCTCAGCCCTGGTATCGCTCACGTTCTGGCGCCGTCATATCTTCTTTCCAGGCTCGTTTGGTCGTGAGCTGTTTCAATATAGCCAGCGGCCGGAGTAGTTCAAATTTATCCGAAGTGAAAGTAAAACTGTGTAGTGCTAGGCAACAGAAAAAGGAATCGTATATGACAGGCGACGTGAACAAAGCTGAGAAATGGTGCAGAACGAGGTGAGGTACTATACCTATGATGAAAACAGAGACCAGTTCGTTCAGGACCAGGTGGATTAACGAAACCATACAAACCGTATTGGACCATTCGACGAAATCAACACGTGCGACTCTGTGCAAAACAAAGTGACGGAAGCGAAGACGAAGCTTGATTAGTATGAGGTGGTATATGCAGTACTCGCTACAAACGAGCCTCTACCATAAAAAGTGGCAAATCTAATTCAACCACAAAACCTTGCACTTCTTCAATCTCGTTTTAGTGGCTTGGATTTCCCGTTGCAAATGTTTTCATTGCCGAAGTTGTGCAATTTTTATAACAGGAAGCATATGAATGTGCTAGATTCGAGGGGCGAGTTGGGCGCTTACGCTGCCCGTGAGTGCTTTGTTGTACCTACTGAAAATTCTGAAAGACCGAATAGCCTGCGTACATTGTTTGAATTTGAGGCTGAGGTTTCGAAGTCATAAACAGCTCCTCTTTATCTATTGCTGATGTACTCATTACTTATGTCGTCAATAGCATGGATGCTGTTGTGACTATTCATTAAGGGTACCTAATTTGGCACTAATCTTTTGCGTGTGGTAGCTATTGTCTACGATATGAATTGCTTGTGGTACAGTCAATCCTTCTTTTTTTAATCTCCTTCGATGTCTCGATCTATCTCTATTTAGTTATTCACTGCACAACGTGTCTCTTATTACATGCAACGACTTCTTTATCTATTAGTTTGTTAGTTGTCTAGTTATTACTTCAATCATAAACCACACCATACAGTATGGTGTGTTCTCTGCTTCAATGAATAATGAGTATGAAAATATGCAGTGGCAGCATGTAATGCAGTGATTATTTCTTAGACTTTAAAACTTGGAAACATTAGTACCGGTAGCTTTTAAATGGTAAGACTGCCACGGCATCTTGTTCCCCAAGTACCTACATTATTAAGGTATACGCATTGTAGTGAGGAATTTGCCTGTTATTTCAAAATTCGAAAGACTGGCTGCTTTCAGGCACGCAGTTTGTCAGTATGCGAGGCTTACGTCCGCCCAATAGATGAGTGCGATGTATGAACAACGCATTTTTTCCCCAAGTTTTAGCCCATATGCGAGGCACACAACACAATGGGCTGTTCGAAATCGGCGTTCACAATACAAGAAAGGACCGTACAAGTCCCATCCATATCTCTCACGATGACAAGTTCTGGCGTTTGAGCTTGTCACCGTAATTTACTTGGCGCTTTCGGAGACTTACGTTCCTTTCTTCGGGGTAGTTTTGTCCACTCGGCTAAATTTGTGGGGCTGTTGCCGAGGTGGTGGATCGTCCGGTGCAGCGCTCCCGCCGCACTCCGGATGGTCAAACTTTGGTTTGGAGCCCTGTCCTTATTTTTCGTTGGTCTTGGATGGTCTGGGTGTACATTGGTCGTCTGTGACTGTCTCGGTACAGATATGGTGTCGTCTGTTGGCTCGCACAAGTCCATTTGAGCTAATTCCACACAACTTATAAAAAGGTGGTATCGATTGGTCCACATTGGTCGAGCTAAGCTAATCCCATCAGGTGGGGCTTAATTATCCGGCACTTCGTACAGGAGAGTTGATTTTGCCACTTTGAGTCGTGTTGCAAGTGATTAAAGCAACATGATTACGTTTCAGACGGCCGAAACTCCATCTAGTTTGAGTTTTGTAAAGTCTTTTATAAGTAATCCATTGAAGGTTAGCTAACGCCTGAAACTGGATGTAGCTGGTCTAAGCCCGGGCGCCTGTCTGAAGTGCCGGACAAGTCAAACTTAACCGGCTCAATTTCGCCGGCCAATAGAGGACGGTTTTAGTGTTCCAGCGTAGCTACCTGATAGCCATCGTTTCAACCGTACCCACTTTATGAAGGACGTCTGCATTCGCCTACGTAGCGACCTACTGTAGAAAGACGATCGAGCGAAACGTAAAACTATCCTCATGGAAACCCATTCCGCATATCTCAGCCTCACAGCATAACACTCCGACAGACACTGAAACCTAGCAACAGGTATTGCACACCGTGCGCGGACGGACGTGTGGGGCCCAAAACTAGGTACCTACTGTCTATATACAGCCTCGCTTTTGTCCCGCTATGGCGGGCTCTCAATACATCTGTCTTGTCTTACATGTTGCGTCATGAATGGAACGAACTGATTCTCAAAGTATCTCTCCTAACGAACAAGCTCTGTATATGCGTCCCTGAAGTAGGTAACCAGCACTGCTTACTTTTTATCACCCGCGAACGCAGTGAGAGAGGTGATAATGTTTTCGTTGAAGATTTAAGTATATAGCTATGTACATAGCTATTTGCATATTATATATATATATATTTGTCTGTCCACTCAAAAACAAGGAGATGAAGTTGAGCAATGTTCATAATTTTTTGCAGGGAGTTTGGTGGGTTGACCTATATCTGACCCATGCCAAAAACGTAGACCTAGCTGGCCATCAAAAATGAAGGCGTTGAATTTGCCTCCACCGCGGCAGGTTGTCTTACGCCACGAGGCGTTCTATTTTTCCTATGTTACTAAGAGATCTAATACTCGGGGGGGGGGGGGGCTGTGCCCTAACCTTGTTTGACACAGCATCCATATGAGAAACGAGGATTAGCAGGCCATCAAAAATGACGGCGATGATATTTGTTCCCACCGAGGATGATGGTCTTACGCCACCAGGTGTTCTAGTGGTGACGTGGTCTCGGTTATCACGAAAAAAAAGGCAAACCCATCCATCACTTATAGCTCGAAAAGGAATCAGTTAAACGGCAACCCTATTTGTGCGTTACCAATTGCATTATAACCACTTGATGTGAAGTTACATGCTGTGTAGAATTCCTGTGATTTGATTTTGATTTTATTTTGTTGTTGTGGCCCACAGTTAAATAAAATCTAGTAAGAACAACGAAGCAGCGATAGAATATTAATTGACGTGGCTACAAGAGAAGCATGCATCAGGAATGTGATCTAAAGGTAAAGGTAGAATCAACGTTAACGCTGTCCTGCCTCTACTGGGAAACTCGTAGCACGGTTCCGTGCTGCGGATATAGGCCAGCTGGCCCCAGAGGAGTGTACGGCTTCAGTCGACCACCTATCACCAAGAACAGTGGTGCCAGCGACGGAAGGTTCTTATGCAACGACTCGTGCCTTCCCTATTTCTGGGAAAGCTATGTGCCCTCAACGCCAGATGCGTATACCTACCAAGTGCTGAATCAGCGCGTCAAGCGCCACAAAGCTCGCCTGCATGGGTTGGCATTCGAACGTGCAACGTCCCGTGTCATGAGTTCAGCACCCTAGGCTGCTGCTGCTGCCACTTGCGAGATAGCAGCGCATTTAATTATTTATTTCTTGGCTGGTTGTTTTTGTATGAACCATAATAAATAGCATTTGACATTAATTTTGCTGACATACTAAGTTTATATAAATTCTAGTGCACGTCCGAAATGGGTACACATCAGTTCCACATATTTCTATTTTTCTTTCATTTTTATTTAACCTATCCTACTATTGTGGATTTGGTTTTCAATTTCTGTTGAAAACAGGCATGAAATTTTGAACAGTTACAGCTAGTCATTTACTAATAATTTGGAATGCGTACAGTTTTCTTTTAAATGGATACTAACTTGAACTTTAAAATTCCCAATCCCTCGATCTTCACGTCTCCCCTCGCACTGGATTCTCCTCCCCTTGTCCTTCGTGTACTACAAGAGATACATCTTGTACCGTCCCAGGATATATAAACCTCTGTCATCAACAAGCTCGACGTGTGTGTTGGGCCCTTAGCTCAGTGGTCCAAGCCAAATCTGGTCCTAATGTCGATGAGCATCACTGACCCGATCCCGCTTGTCAGGCGGAAGGGTACGGTAGGTCTTCGCTGTAGTATTGCTGTTCTTGGGCACTGTAAATTTAGAGATTCCTGACAATACCCGAGTGGTTTAAATAGAACTTATCGTATAACTGACCTGCTGATACGGTTAGCATGCATTCCGTAGACCTTTTATGCCGTAGTTTAGGTGAACGTTGCTGCTGTATAATAGCTAGTATATTCTAATAGAAAATTCCGTTCTTCGTATAGTAATCGTAGTTATTTCCGAACTTCAAAGAAAATTTTGCGAGACTTACCAAAGCTTTCCTAAAGGTTACCTGAGCACCCGCTAGGGTTATCAATGCAGGAAACAGCGAGTCTGGATAAAAAAGAAAGTGAAATTGCAGCGGTATTGGGGGATAATGTCAGTATCCAAAGTTTTAAACTTATTATGCTGACGATTTGTTTCGGAATTCTTATATATGTATGTACTGACGCACTGATTTTTGTCTATACGCTGTGACTGTTACTACGTGCATGTTATAATGCAATATATTTAGAAATATATTATGTCGAACAACTATAGCTTGGAGCAGAAAAAAATTATGCATGGATACACCTGATAACTGTCGCTTGCAATAGTTATTACTTTACCTTCTTGGAGCATGCTGAAACCTAATAGGTAGCTAATTGATTTGTTCAGTTTTTCTCACCCAACCAACTGCTTCAAAACGTCACACCTCTCACATTTGTCGTGCTCACTCTATTCTAGTTGGTTTTCCTTTCAATGCATTTTCATTACTGTTTAACTCTAGTGTTCGTTAACTAATATATTACCCGGTGTGAACATCCTCAGTTTTGCTGATTCGCATGTAGTCCTTAGCTGTGAAGGTTCGTACCCATTCCATGTTACAAGGAATCGCATCCCAGAGGTATCCTTAGCCCCCATGGCCTGGCCTTCGTGACAATTTTCTGTAATGCCCACTTTACTTTTTTTGGTTTCCTACTTCTGACGATTTTCGTTCAGTCTCTTCTGTTTCTCAGTTTAAACATAGTTCTATTGTGTTGTTCCGTGCATGGGTTCTTCATGTTTTGAGGTACATATCAAATGCCCATTCCTTTTCTTCTCTTGGTGCACTACATGTGTGAGGAGCCTTTTTCTCTCCAAGGGGCGGCCTTTACTAACGAATTACGTATTGTCTATTCCGCAGTCGCAAAGAATATTACGGTCACTTCATCTATTTGCGTACGGCAACTCAACTTGTGGAAGAGCCGTTATCAATATCTCATAGAAATTACTTTTGACGAGTCATGCGAGCTAATCTATTTATAAACTTAAAACATGTTGACTTTTGAGACCAGTTCTCATTATTACTTTGATGATACTGCGAACTCGAGATACTACCTGAGTTTTCAGAGAAAGCAACAACAGTTTGCTTTTGATAATTGTAAGAAATGGTAGCTGTAAGTAATGAAACTGGTCGCTAGTGTTACCGTCAGTAGCAAAATTCTAATAGGGTACCGTACCTACGTTCGGAATCTCGGAGATAGTCAGTCGATCCTAAATCAAAAGCAGCTTATGCATGCACCACTAACAAGAGAGAGTAAAATATGACCTGCTAGAGGACTAAGGAAGCTGATGCCACATTAGGCTCCAACTGAGGGACCGCCTTGTATCTCATCTCCGGTGACGGATAGTTATGTGTTTCATGGCGTTAGCGCAACCAAGCTAAACAAACATTATTCGCTGGTGAAACACATCCTCCCAGTCCCTGAACACACATCTGCGACACACGTACCCACGCGTGTACAGTCGCGAGCCGAGGTTTTCTCCTGAACGTCCGTCCGGTCGTTTGTCTCGTACTCTGGGGTGCGTGTTCTATTTCCAGAATCACCATTAAACTCTCCAAGTTTTCATGAAAAATAATAATTGTTCACATCGTCGTGTGTCGTAAGAATATAATAACTTAATTAATGATACAATTGATAGCACTATAGGAAGTGGGCCCCATATGTGCCTACCAAGTACCAATACTTGTTAACAATATCGTGTGGCACTTGATACCGTGCATCGGAAGCATTTTTGGAAAGATATAGCATACATCTTCGCATAATTAAAACAAGTACCGGTAATTAATTTTCTTCTAAAGTAGGAAAACTGTAATAAATCATCACATAATCAAGTTTACTTGAACTTCAAATTACGTCCAAAAATGAGACATTGTTCTTTAATGCTTATTACTTTCTATTCTTGCGCCCATTTTGCGTCTTTCAGTTTTCATACTGTTGCGAATATTACTTTATATATCTTGATGTGTTCTTTCCGACTTAATTTACCCATGCGCTTTGGTTCAGCGTAGGCACACCCACTTGCATGGGTTCTATGCTTGTTTCCACCAACTATTATTTCCATCATATCCTCGTCCTCTTTTGAAATTTCTTTGCGACTGCTGGAAAGGCTTAATCTGATTTATCTAATACAGCCAATAAAGGTAATAATAATTTATTGGCGGATTTAATAAGTTGTAAGATCACTAGAGCGACTGTGTCTTTTCGACGGGTGGCCTCGGCGGTAGAATTGAGTCCTAATTACGCTGGAGACATATGTGGATGGGAATGATCCACCCACTGCTACCCACGCCGAGCGTGCTGTCAACAATCCGACTCCGAGACATCCGTGTCGGGAATCCTTCACTTTTTATTCATAAAATAACAATTATAATCAGTATAATGCTGCAGCACTAGAAGTTCAGCCCTTCAGCGTGTGACGTATCGACACGTACTTCGTTTAAGTTAGATGTCCACTACCAGAAAGTATAGAGTAAAGTTTATCAGAAAGAGCTGAGAAATGAAGCTACGTCTTCAACACGTTCGAAGTTAAAGGTTTAGCGACGTCGCAATTGATCACTTACCTTCATGTTATACTATATAACCTTTGAGAGAGAACAGAGTAGAAGGATATCCCTGAATGTTACGTAGATTGTGGTCACATGACGCATTGTTGTCGCTCTCGTCGAGACCAGCTCTCTTAATCTTTTGGTTTGGATATCTTCTAAGCACGTGTTCCCCATTTTTGTGGGTGTCATTGGTCTGCATTCCGTATTATTCCTTTTGTAGCACCTAAGAGTGGTTCGGAAAGCTAAAATTAATATTTGTATAAACTCCAGTCGGTGCCGTTATAATTTGTGGCCTACCTGACATTAAAGCATAATATGTGTGCCATAAGCTATGCTAAGTTCGGCAGTCGGCACGTGCTTTAGCAGAACTGAACCTGTCCTTACTTACCTAACTGATTTTTCGCCAACGCGTTACTAATTTCGTAATTTGCTAAATTAAGTAAATGAAAAAAGAAAATATTAGGTCGATTTGTTCATGTTAAGTATGGTTAAATTGGGTTTGAAGAAAATAGGGGTTCTAACAATTACAAAAGATTAGGAAGAGTAATTACAATTACAATACGAAATTAGTTAAGGGTTATAGGCTTCCCCACCTAACTTTACTCACAGTTCAAGGTATGCTACATCTAGCACATACTCGTACTATACCGATACTCTCACGTTTTATTCGCAGCGCTGCGGCGCGCTGGGAAACCAGCAAGCTCGAAGCTTCTGTCGCTGACTGTACCTCTCGCTGAAAGAGTGTGTACAGACGAGGCTCTGTAGAGTCTCTTTACTGTCCCTACTTCTCTGTTGCTTTCAGATTGCGCGACCAACCTTGTTGCTGCCATCATGGCCGTATTTAAGGAGTAATCCGACCTGAGGGATGAGCTTTAGTGCGGCTTGTTGGTATATATGCCTGCCACTGTGTATGTTGCTTGTGTTAATTGAAATAAAACTGTATTTTCCTTGCTCAAGTTACACTACAGGAGTGTTTTGCTTATCCGGTGTAAAGCGTGACGCTGCCTTACTTGACTTCAGAACGCAAAAAGTTATCTGAAATATTTTGGACATGTTTTTTTACAACATTATGTTGTTCAATATTTTTTTCTGTTTATTTTCTTACAGCGAAACAACTTACAATCGGTCTTAAGTGACCGTGTCTGCAGACCGTTAGCCTACGGTTCAGCGACCCACTTAGTAACTTCTCCTTGCTTCTAAATTTCCCGGTGTTTTTGTTATGAGCAATCCACACTGTCAACTTTTCACTGATTATTCTTGGTTTTCTGTCTCTTTTTTTTCGACTTTCAGCTATGTTAATGAAATATCTCTCTTGCAATGCTAATTTTCTAACATTCGGATGTTTCTCGATAACTTATCTTTACTGGTGTGACTGTCGATCATTTTTGCCTAAGTTCTCTGATAACTAATTCAATTTATCCATTTTAATCGACGGACGTCCCTGAGAGTTGATGGTAGAAGCTCGTGGAGGACGTTATGCATTTTTTTCGATTTTTGAAATTTTTATATTCTATTTATATTTATTTATATTTTATTATATTTTATTATATTTAAATTTTTTATATCACTTCGTTTCTATTGTGGACGTTTTTTTTTATAATAGGAGAAATGCAACAACCGTCCATATTACTGGAATATGTAGCAATTGTAAAATTTTCAGGGAAGATAAAGATATTCCCCTCAGGGGGCTTAGGATGGGCCTAGGCCATAGTTTAAGGTTAGTTAGGTGTGCCCACCTATATGGGGAGCAGCGCCTCCAGAGGGATTGTGTAGGCTACCTAGGTACCTTAGCAATTAACTAGGCCTTCTGGATGTCTTTCTTTCGTGCCCACTGTGCTTCCTTCCACATTCATACTCTTTCTGATGATGCTTCGTTCTGTTCTTCCTCTTCTTTCCCGACTTGCTGTTTCCATGCGCGTTGACTCGTGCATGGGCTCCACGTTTCTATTGACATTCTTTATATCCCTTCTTTCTTCCTCTCTTTGGATCATAGTATACTCTGTGGGTAGGGAGGCTTAACCTAGGAGAATACTACTACCACTACTCCTACTACGTAGAGGCATGCCAAAAAATTGACAAAAACCGGCCGTTACATGGGCTTCTAATAGCTTTGGATTATTCATTTTGGTATGTATCAGGTATTGTTTTCAGCAAATATTTATCAATTTTCCTTGTATACTGTAAATGTACAGGCATGTAATATTGACTAAAATATGCGTCAACAGGTAAAAAAATTCTTAGAAATAGTCTAATTACCGGACTAATGAGAAAAATCTGAAAATCTATGTATCTGATAGTTTTGCGTGGTGCTGTACATGCACTGCTGCTGCTCCTTCATGATCCGCTGTCAAGGGATGTATGGTTGGTTAGGTTAGTTTGGCTCGTCTATTCCTTGCAAGGGAGTCGTGGCTTTAGGATCCAATGGGTGACCATGGTCTTATAGCTGGGCCTCCTCTGATATGATGATATTCTTTTCCATTGTGTTTCCCTCCTGGTCTCAGTTCTTCCTCGTCTGTCCCATCATACTGATTCCATCCTGCTTTATTCTGTTCTTCATCGTCTTTCCCAGCATACAGTTCCCGTGTGCTGTGACAGAGTGCCGGGTTCCTCGTTTTGTCTCCATATACCAATACAGTATGTCTCCTTATCATTTCCTAAATGTACAAATGTCCATTTAGAGAGGTTACCAGGAAAGGTTTTACTAGCATACGTACTGATTACCTACGATGAGCCTGTTTTAAACTACCCAGCTTCCTTAATTTTGGTCACAGTATTGCACAACTTACAATATATCCTTTCCCTTGTCTTGTATTGTGCGTAATTGAATCTCCAGTATTATGTGTGCGTTCATTTTCATTTAACGGTGTCGGAAGTAAATTCGTTTTGTTGCAGCCCCCAGTTATCGTCCTGAACTTATCCGTTCTTTCCCTAATGACGTATCGTTTGCCGCACCAAGTCATGCTCCTGAACACATTCACTCCGTCACTAAAAAGCATAATAGCTTCCTATCCATCTACGGATTTTTTCCATGCCCCAGTCGGACGCCTTCCAATAAACTAAGCAATTTCTTCCTTGCTCCAATGAACTCGCTTCAAGAGCTAAGAAAAATGCGGCTCGCCGGCAAAATAAACGAAGCGATTTTCCTTAGAAGGCGCGAAGATAAAAATCTCCTGATCGATCGCTAGATTAATTGATCGTGAAGAGATGTAATTTCTGCTCGATCGTTGGCGTAGAAAAATTGGCATCCAGGCTCCAGATTTTATTTGAGGTTAATTGGTCACTACCATCGCGGCACAAAGAGAATGGCGCTGTGGTCGCCTTCTTCATGCTGGCTTTTGCTCGATACTCGTACTTTGCGTGAAATTTTCGCGCATGCATGAAGGGCACACGAATTGCCTGTGCTACTGTGAAGATCATGCAGCGACCGAATGCAGTCATTTTTGATCGTATAATGATTATTATCATAGTCCGCTTACGCTGTATACATGATTAAAGCATTGCCCTGCGCACTATACTGTATATAGGTTATACCAGTGACCATGCAGTCCTGTTCGTTGTACATGATACCCCAAGAAGGGAGGTTCGTCTGCAGCCGGTAAAATGACAAAAAATAACATTGCTGAACTTTGAATCATCCGGAGCAGCAACCGCCGTCACGCTCGACCGATCCCATTTGTTCATTCTTTGGATGTTTTAGCGCCCTGGAACTGATAGCTAAATATTTTTTGCTCTATCTAACGAATGCAGCTGCCCCGTATTTTGCCTTACCTTGTGCGACGCATAAAAACGCGAATTTTTTGAGTGCCTTCTTCGTTGATGTTCGTCTTAAAATATCAAAACTGAAAACCTTCACTAACTAGCTCTTCATGCAAACCCATCTTTCTTGGACTTCGCTGTCTAAGGCATTGGGTTAAGAGGAGGAATTGTTGATCAACCAAGCTGCCAAGGTCATTTCTTTGTTTGATTATATATACATCATATTGAAAAAATGCAAGGATCATCTATTATATTGTCTAAGGGCCAGTTCACACGTCGTGTGACCGTTCGCTCCCGATAATGAACAGGAGACGCTGGTCAATTTTTGCTGTCGCTGTTCACACGTAGAAGCTATAGTAGTGACCATCACTCAAATGACTGACGCCACGCGTTCACTTATGATCTCGTTTCTTTATATTTTCGCTTATATTTCGCGTTAGTTTGAAGTCACATTCGTATCCCACGCACCAATTCGCTTCGTTGTCAAATCTAAGATGGCGTCACACCGCGTTAGTTCAACATTTTCTGCTTAACTAGTTTTCTTGAACTAATTTTCTTGTGTGAAACGGGAATAGAGAGATTTTGGTTAAGTGACGGTAAAAAATCATTTATGTCGACTTTTTCATAACTTAAAAATGTTATAAAGGATTATTTCTGCTATTATAGGTACTGTTTACTGAACTTGAATTACGCCATGCGTTCAAAAATGCGACGTGCTTCATCCTTCCGTCTCCCGCATTTGCTGCAGCAGCTTCCACCAAATCAACGCGCCGCGTCCATCAGTTTGACTGAACGCGTTGAAATGAGGGACGTGTGAAATGTGCCGTCGGAGTTTACTAGAGTTTTCATCAGTCACTGGTTTCGTGCTCATTTACTTAATGATGACGTTGCTTGAATTCCTTCCCTATTGGGCTGCTGTTAGTGGGAATATATACAAAAATTAGGCCTATTTTGTTAACAAAAAGATATCAGAGTCAAACATTTGAAGGTCCTAGGAGTCGGACTCTGGTTAGACTCAGGAGTCTGACCAGTCCTGCTGGCACCGCAACCCTGCACTTCTCACCAATCAAGTCGCTGCTCGCCAGACTTTTGTCAGCTCATCGTACGCATCGCTAGTCAAACTTACCCGAGTCGTTGCCACCGTTATTTTTTTCTTTATGTATTTGTCTCCTGCAGATTGACTTGTGTGGCGCACTGGAGCGTCAGGCGTTCGTTAGCCGGCGCCAGTCACGCGCCACTGGCGCATTGTTACCTGACGCATGGTGACGCGCAGCCGCAGCGTGATCCCGTATCTCGGCTACACGCACGCATGTACACTGTACAGTCCAGGTGGTTGTGCGGCC
>LQNS02278080.1:10045000-10098436 GCA_001587735.2 Parhyale hawaiensis
TCCATGTTCTCGTGCAGCACACGCGATCGTGTCGGTTGTACCTACTGGCGGCGCGTCTGGGGAGCGTCGCCCCTTCAGGGACCGCCGCGTGGGGTCACAGGACTACCGCCCGGTCGTGCACTGCACACTACGCCTCTCCCCCCACCCTCCCACCTGCTCCCGGTGACAATTGCTCCATTGCTCTGCTGCGGAAGTGCGGCGCCAGCTCCCTGATTCTTCCCCCTCCCACCCCTGCATCTCTCTCCCGACTATCTTGTCTCGTTTTTTCTGAGTTATTCGGCCACAGTATTTTTTTTTTTTTTCATTTGGAAACTTCTCATTCCCAGTGTCGGAGCCCGCGCTTCATCCTGCTGCACTTCAATTGTATCCACTTGCCGTCCTACCTTCTTACTCCCGACTGTATCTCTCCACATCTTCATCTTTATCCGTCCTATGCTGTGCCTATATTAGTACCTTTTCGCTTTATGGTTCACTCCCTGTCTACAATATTATTGTGTAATGCTTCTTCCTCCCTCCCCGCTAGCTTCATCTCAGTGTCTCTTTATTCATCCACTTATGCCCACATTTTCTTGTACATTTTTATTTGATTTTGTGCATCTATGCCCTTCCTTTGATTTTCCATTACATGTTCTTCCTTTGCAACTATGTTTCTCCTCTCTATTACCTTCACACTTCCAGCGTTATTTCTTCCACGTCTGCTATCCTTCTGTTTGTGCCGTTTCTTTCCTGACATTTTACAGTATCATCCTTTCCTTTTCCTGCTATCTTTATTTTCACTTCCTCCACGTCTTCTAATTCTACTAGGGTTGCTTCGTACGTTTTCATATTCCTTCTCTCTATATCGGTCCTTTCCTCTCGTTAATATCTAGATTGCTTCCTCCTCCCACATGCTTGTGGGGTCACTTGTGTTCTCACTGTTGCGGTTACAAGTATTTAATCTCAACAAAGGCGGGCGACCGTAGAACTGATCAAATCAAGACGTCAGTTGGATGGGACGAGCCTTGCCATAGGCCTGAGCCGCTGACTGATTATATACAACCATGTTGATATATGTAATCATGTTGATATTATTATACAACGCGTCATGTCCATTCGTGATGCAGATGTTTCATCGGCTTCCTTCCGTCCTGGCTCCTCCTTTCTGATAACTTGCCACTCGCATTTAAATACCTATTTCTTGAATTGCCTTATGTATGCATAGGTAGGAGTATTGTATATCCATCTGTTTTTTGTTTAATTGTAACCCTTTCCGCTCTGAAAAATATGAGTTCAGTTTAGTACCATTTTCATCTTGCAGATTCTTGGTGAAATTGCGATGCACATGTTAAGTGGCGCCGGAAAGGGGTGGTATTTTTTAACCGTTTGATTGACTTGTATGTATGAAAAAATTGACAAGGATCTGTTATCTTGTGATACTGATGCTGCCAATATTTGTTAACAAAATTTGACGGTGATGAATTTATCGCCCGAGAGCGTACAGTGATGAACACCGCAAAATATGTTGAGTCAAGTACGTTTATTGTACCACATAGTTAGTATCTAAAGGAACAAGATGTCGTTCACTCGTCGTGAATATGTATATATCTATCCACCGCTGTACGACTCACTACCGGTTCTCTCTACCAGTCCTACCGTCATATGGAGATCGTGTCTATACGTAGACAGGCAATCTGTCTACCTAAGTCAACCATCTGTCACCATGTGTCTACCTTAAAAGTCTCCATTATACCGAGGCGCTTTGTATCGTCCCAATGGCCGCTTCCCATATGGAGAGCTTCTTTAATTCAGAGAACTTAGCGCAGTCTGTGTGCCGCTCCATGGCGCGACGGTTCCACTCCCTTCATAGTCGTATAATCCTACAGCTATAGTTAGCTTATTAGCTGCTCTTCATTGTACGATGTTTTCACTTCTTTTTTAACCGTGGCATTGCACAGCTGTAGCAACGTCATCGCAGACACTTCATTACTGGACGTCCTGTTTCTTTCTTACTCACATTACTATAGCAAGCTTATTGCCGGCACTTCGTTGCTCCACGTCCTATTTCTTTCTTCATCTCAGCAGTTAGCAAGCATATTGCGAGCACTTCATTGCACGATTGTTCTATTTGGTTTTTATTCATGTTATCCCACCCTTTGGTGAGCTGATTCGGGCACTTCATCGCACAATCATTCCATTTCTTTTCACGGCTTTCGCAAGTTTACTTACATGAAAAGCTACGATGAATAGCTACGTTTGCGCTTCACTTTCTACATTCATTACTTTTTATTTAGCATTCGGCAGTTGTGCGTACTGTGCCGACCAGTCAGTCCTAAAGTTGAAAGTGCGAAGTTAATCAATGACCATCTATATTGGCAACGAAATAAGTTCGAACTAGGCGTACTTCAAATTGGCTTTGTAATAAATTAGGTGTATTGAGAGATACCTGATTCTTTTGCATCTATGTATGATGGGAATGCACTTGACTCATATGGTGTGATCCCGAGCACAATTCTCTGTCTGTGTATTTGAGAAATGGTTGTTTTTTGTTACTTTTCCTATTTTTAGTTGGTTTTGGGGATCCTTTACTCTGGTTTTTCCCATGCATATTTCTTCATTTCTTTGTCGCCGAGTCTCGATCAGTGGATTATAGGGCGAGACTTTAATTCGAATACGAGTACAATAAAACTTGACTGAGCACGAATTGTACGTTTCCGTTATCTATTGTAGAAAATTTATCGCATTTTCAAGTGCTCCCGAGGGACTCCATTGGTGAACTTATCGTTAATTAACCCTTCCTTCCCTACGGGAACACCAGTTCCCGCATGAAAGTTTTCATTATTAAAACCAGCGCGTTGTTTCTCGCTCTGTTAATTTGGACAGTATATTTTGTCACTCGTCTGAAGTCAAAGCTTGTATTTTATTTACGACAGAATAAAGTAAGAGGTGGAGCTCAAGTGACTGCAATGAGAGTGTCTATTATGAGCTTCTTCTAGAATCTCATAGCAAGAGCAGAGTTTTTAGGACCAAAAGGGTTAAGCTCTCTGGACATCATTTTTTCGTGCCCATTTGGCTTCCTTCGATTTTCATACTGCTATTGATTGTGCTTTTTCATGTTTGTTCTTTCTCTTCCGAGTCGACTTTCTGCATCCCATCCATCCATGCGTGTTGATACTAATTTGGGAACACCCTCGTGTATGGGTTCTTTGCTAAAGAACGAATCCCTTCTTTCTTCCTCAATTTGGATTGCAGGCACTAGTGTGAGTGGGAGGGGGGGGGGGAATAACTTAGAATGATAATTTATTCCATGCTTCCGTTTTGAAATTACGGACCGTTTTGAAATTACGGACCGTTTTGAAATTACGGAAGACGATATTGCTAAGCTCTGAAGGAAACATTCAAACAGTCGGTGAACAACTGGTTCACGGCGTCTTCGCCATCGTTTGGTGCTGTATTTTGCTCGAATTTCTCCATGTATTATACTTCCAGTGAAGTGAAATATACCCTCGCACATCCCATCGGTTGTAGGAAATGTTGAAGTTATGAAGCAGTCGCTACAAATGGTCCTATGTGATCAAGAATAAAACGGTCAATTCTTCTGTTTTTCCTTCAGAGTTTTCTTGTATACCTATTATAAAATTATAGTCAAGGGCTTGTACGGGCTTTATCAGTTATTAAGTTTGAGGTGATGTGAGAAACGTCACCTGGACTTCTTCCGAAGACTCTCAAGGTCAGGTAAGTTTTCTGCATCGAAACAGGGAGCGAACCTTGTCTGAAGCCATTGCTATTTTCAGTGAGTGCGCTGCATGTAGTGTTTTTCTGTACTTATGCTGCCCATATCATGGCATTTTATGATTGCTAGGCAGCCCGCATGTCATCAGCTATTGTAAGTGCAATGTTTTATATTAGGGCTATGCCTGTATATACTTTGGGTTGAGTAAATTTTGCGTAGAGCGCCTAATGTGGTCGTTAAGAGCACACCCTAACTACCTAAGAACCTGGAGCTTGACACAGAGCCAATTTGATACATTTGAATGGGCATAGCGATTTATACTACAGTATAGTGTGACCATTTCATCAAGGCAGTTCGGTCGTGGTTAAATTCCTCTATAGCGTTGCCAATTCTAAGGGTATTTCTGAGATTTTGCTCGGCCCATATCTTAGCCCCGCCCACTACCTACGTATTGAAAAATCTTAGAAGTGTCCTCAGATTTGACACCGCTGACCACGACCGAACAGCCTTGATAAAATGGTCTAACTATAATCAGTGCCTTCACTGTCAAACGAAAAGAGCTTCACACTTCACACTATTCTTGAAGCTTAACAAGATACAGTGCCACTAGCTGCAAGTATCGTTCGGTTCACAGGTGGATTTCTATTCTTGTAGCTTTCTGTGTGAAGAATATCGATGGACTTGTCCTTACGTAGCACCTTTTTGAGGTTATTTCATTGCACTCTCACCAGGCAAAATTAGTACATTGAAATTTCATTTGAAATGCCTCTGGTATAAATAGGAGAAAAAAAAACACTAATATTGCCGCGTTTGTCGTAGTCTGTTGCAAGGATGAAATTTTCACCTAGCGTGTGCCAGCATGAGCACGCGGAATAATTCTGTGTGTAGTGTCAATGTTAGCGCACAATGCTTATATATGCAGCGCCCGGTGAGGACTAAATTGCAGCTGTTTGTATGGTTGACACAGTAATGGCGGTGGTGCAGGTCACTAGTGCCCCCGTATAGGTGCCGTATGAGTCACCTGGTGATGGTACTCACCTGCAGCAGCCGCTGAGGCAGCAGCAGTACCCGCCGCGTGTGGTCCGCTCCAGCACAACCTTGACACTCAGTGCTGCCCGCCGCACCCACAGAGCGTTGGCTGCCCCACTGGGAGCCCCTAAGTGGGCTATCGCTTGCCCACGCCGCTGCCAAAGCAGTCCATTCATTTGCCTCGTGTGGCCCACCGCTGCGCTGCTCGCATCCTCAAGCTCTGCCTTCTCTAAATCAATAGGCGATGCTTCTGTCGTCTTGCAATTTTCATTCAATGATGTCCGTGCAGTGCGAGCGTTTAGATATTTCGTTCCTTACTGTTTGTTGTTCAGTAGAATGTTTTTAAGTATTTAATTCCCCAGGGTTTCTTCACTATTCACTGGATAGATAGTTAACTTTCGCTGTTTGTTCGAAACACTTATCGCTACAGGTGTTGTACTTCGGCCGTTGATAGACACTTGTGTATTGTATTACGTATGCAACATCCCGCATAGTGTTGATGCTACGGGGAAGGCAACTGTAGATAGTGCATTAAACGGTTTCATGTTCAACTGAGAGCACAAGTTGAGAACATTAATTTTGACTTGCACAAAGGCATATACAGTCTTGAGATCTATAATAGCCCCGCTTAAAGTTTTTTTTTATGGAACTCAGCGTAAAATTGAGCCAACCAGAATTGGAGAAATCGCAACGCAGTTTTTAGGAGCTTTTTCATCACAATTAATGTGTATGAAACTAGTTTCGTCTGACAAATCTGTTACCCATGGATCTTGAATCGTTTCCGAATATTGAATAGATACATCTATAGGCATAATATACCGAGCTTTGTAAAAGTCCTGACCTGTTTTAATAATTTGCCATCCGAAGTTCGTAAAAGCTTTGTTTATAATGAAATAAAAAGATTTGTAATGTATTAGTTTATTATGGTCTAAACAACATTGCTATTCAATAGGACCTCCATTGGCAGCAATGACACGCCCTAATCGTGGTCGGAAGTCCTTACATTACGGACGTAGTCCTTCCTCATCTGGGCCCAAGTGCGGTTCACAGAGGCTTTCAGCGCCTCAATGTTGTTGTGGCGATCTTTGTATGCTTTACTCTTCTCTCAATATGCGGCCACTCGCTGTAGTCCAGACGATTGAGATTAGGCGATTGTGGGGGCCAGAAAGTCATGTGGCTCATCTAGTTGGACGGTTTTCGACGTGTGCGCTGTTGCACCATCTTGCTGAAACACGTAATCTCCATCTTTGACGATTTTTCTGATCCAAGGATTAAGGAAGAACTTTTGTGGCCATGATATCCCTGTATTCAGCCCCTGTCAACCTGTAACCGCCCTTGAACCACACTGGAGGCATCATCTCTCCATTGGAGGCGACAACGCCAAGCATCATCACAGAGGCCGGATGCTTTGTTGTGGAGACATAACGAACATCAGAGATGTCTTGGCCAAAGCTCACAACTCGATCGTTTTGTTTGTTGAAGACAGGATCCACGGTGAAGGTGTTCTCATCTGAGAAAATGATGACTCGATTTCCATGACTTTTCAAGTCGTTAAGAAGGCGGGAACATCGCTCTTGGCGCTTTTTTTTTTACAGTGTCAGCAGTTAGCAGCGTTCTTTTCTGACGCTTTAAGCTCTTTCCACCTTCACTCTTTACAGCTCTTGACACGGATGGCATAGAAATCTTCTTCTTCGCAAATTCAGTCATTTTGAGTTTCGAATCATTTTCAAAGGCTCTTCGAACATTCTTCCTTTGAATAACTTGTGGTCTGCAGTTTTCGACCCGTTTCACCGTTGATAAACTGACATATTGCAACCTAACAATGTCCACCTTCTAGTGACTCTTGCAAAGGAGAGCTGCTATCTTTATCCTTTTTGTTTCTATTACCAACAATGTATAGAAATGAGCACTGTTACCAGTTATTATATTATCTGAAATAGTTTGGAATGAGTCATTATCGATAAATTTCATCAAGTCTTTGAAATGAGTCTCACACGTTGAAAATACAAAACAGGTCATGAGTTTTACAAAGCCCTGTATTAAAATTGTTCTACCATAGTAAGGCTGAAGTTTACCTTCATTCCAAAGTACCCCAATCTCATATCCTGTGCACTTTATGCTCGAGCAACAGCTGTTGATTGATACGCGTATGTTCCACGCTGGAATGAGTATAAAGCTAAGCCTAGTGTATTTTTTTCCTATACCTACTGTAGATTGTAATGTTATCTCAGTGTTGTTCTTTGGTTAGGAAGCGGCGTTGCTTCGTGCTTGCTCTCCCATTGCCGTACAAACAACACTTGTTGCCTTTAAAGAATTAATAAAGAACAGTGGATGAAGAAAAAGTTCTCATCGATTCTGTGAAGCAACGGTCTTCATTGTGTCGTGTATTATTTTCGCTTTAAAACCATAACAGTTTCACGTTCCGGTCGAAGATATGAATTAAGCACGGGAAATACTATCTACTCCGACAGTATCGTTGCGTGCATCGATACCGAGTATTAAACATGTACCGAGGCAAAAAATAGAAATTTGTCAGCGCGCAGTGGTGCATGTGGCGCATCTGTCATGTGGGTATGGGTGCAAGCTGTGAGCCAGACAGGATCTTATTATCAGTAGACACGGAAGTTAGCAATTGTTGAGATATTTTACCCAATTGATGCTGTTCGATATTGTGAAGTGTTTGCGGTAATTGTGTGACTTCTATTGTGTGCTGGCGCGGCGCTGAAATTAACTCGTTTGACTAGGTGTATTGAAGCAAGATAAACGGCGTTTTTGTGGCAGTGCAATTGACTCACTTGACTCGGTGTATTGATGCTAGATTGTGTTTATTTTGTCCCATTATAACAAGCTCGTTTGACTGAATATGGAAGCTGAATAGAAGTCACTTTTCTTCGTTTATAATGAAATTAACTTGTTTGACTTAACATTCATTATTGCTAGAATGTGGTGCTTTTACAGAATTAAAATCAGCCTGTTTGACTGGTTGCAGTTACCGCATGATGAACGCTGTTTATTGTACCCTAAATAAGCTGATGTGATTTGCATCCAAGGCTTTTGACAGCTCAGAGCAATTTTCTTGCATGTTTCATACTCTTATTTCCTTTGTAATTCGCTTCACTGAGTATCACGTCGCCACGCTTGGAGCGCAGAGCAGGAGAAGGATATGGAATTTTTTTGCGGGGTATAATTGTGCTTTGGATTCCCAAAACCGCAGGAGTGATTGGTAATTGAAAGCATTCTTTACGTATGAGGATCCGAGGAGCAAGCTCGGGCCTTGCGGCCCATCGCGTTTCTATGTGATCGTAATTCCGAACATTTATAGGAACTTCAATTACTCAAAGTTAGGGGTAGTGCTTCTTCGACTAAGTGGGAACATTGGAGGGAGGGAATCTTCACTTGACTCCATTTTTAATTGCTTAACACTCGTTCATTATTATTAACAGTAGGACAAGAGTTACAATTAAAGGAATTTTTTAGTTCGATGGTATATTCTCTTGACGCCAAGCTTTCGATTCATCTTGAATCATCCTCCGGAAAAACTATTGAGATATTCTGAAATTGGATGTAACAAAGAACATCCTCGAAGTATCCTACATCCCAAACAATATTATCGTTTCAAATCTATCACTTTAAAATAAAAAGTTCGGTAGTTTGTCACAGGAAGAATATTTGCCCTGTCGCCAATTTTTAGGAGGGGGCGCAACTAGTGCTACTATTTTGTCCGAATTCGTGCTACTATTCTACTGATCCTGATGGTAGAGAATTGTGGACAGTTTTTTAGTTATAGGTATTTAAACATGTTCGTTGTTATTAACGGAAGTTTCTCAAAGTTGTAATTACTAATTATATGAAAGAACTTAGCTAATATCGTCCGCTTTTGAAAGTAAGATGCATGCTTTTTCAAATTTATTACATTAACTCAGCATTTCAATAATCTTATCTTGGTAATCAAGTGCAAGCGCTCGTGCTTCGACTGCTTTGTCGTCGAGTATCTGCTTATTGACTGATCATTTTAAGAGCATGGTAAACTTATTTTTAAGCAGCGTACTCGCATGCTGAGATGTGTAGAAGCTCGATGTATGAAGAGTCTAGTTCCTCCATGTTAGGGATTGTTATTTCTTGCGGTAGCAAACAATTGCTCACCTTTTGAGGTCCGGGCCAGGTCTCCGATGGAGGTAATTGCGTTTGCTCTGAGAGTCTCCTGCCATAATGCGGTTATTGGCATTCTGTCCTGTACCTCAGCTATCAGGCTTCTGCCATGAGTGTTTTCTGAAAACATCTTCCTATACACCTGTAGAGAATGCCTGGTTAACAGAGTTGAAGTGCTTCAATTATCAACGTTTTAATTTTAAAGGGTTGAAGAGCTACTTTTGGAATCTACAATTAGTACACAGATTCAGTAGTTTTGTCCTAAGAATAACTGCTTTGATTAATTGTAGCAGTCTCGTGATTGAACAAGAAGAGTATATTACGATACGATCCCTCGTAGCTATACGAAGTCTGCCCGGTGGTCGATCGACGTAGATTTTGTCAAGTAACCTACGGTTTGTCCTGCATAATGCTTCCTGCTCCTACTTATTGGTTCAATTATGGTGCGTTGCTCAGTCTGTGCGTTGACCACGGCAGTGAGCTTTTTAATTGTAGCAGGGAAAAAGCGCTACCGGGAATCACGCTCTTTGAAATCGTACATCATTCCATTTCGCATCCATAGTGAATATAAACAATTGACAATTTCATTGGCTTCCGTATGTATACCCACAGTATGTATCCCATTTGAGGGGTTTTCCGAGGTATTGCGAGAAAATATTTTTTTTAATTTCGTGTACGCTGCTTGAACCAGGCCTTTTCGGTGCCGACTACCGCGTAATGCGTCAGTTGATGGGCTGTTGTAGGGATGAGTGCTAGCCCCAATACCTATTATCTGCGCAGTAGGTGCGTATGATCATCTGTTGGCCGGGTTTTTAAGGCAGGGTAAATTTATATTCTGCGTTCGTATGTTACGTCAGTGGTACCTGTTCAAGGATCTTATCTCTGCAACAAGTGTTACAAGATGATGCACTATTTCTTTGAAAGACAATTTGCGATGGTGCCTTCTACGGCAGTACTGAACCATCCGATTCGTTCGGATTTTTTTTTTAATTTTCGATGCTCTTAGTATTACTACGTTGCATTCTACCCGTAAAAAGCTGGCAAACATTTTGCAAATTTTAAAATGCCTTTGTTGCAGCATAATTTTGTTGACATGAAAGTCCTGACGCTCATGCACTTACTAGGCCTACGACCATATAGTACGTATGTGTCTCATTTAAAGCTGAAACGTTTTCGTATAGAAATGGCATACGGCTTTATGGAAGCAACCCTTTATGGTTACTATTCTATTAAAGGGTTAAGCGATAGTCTATCAAAACGACTTTCAACTCGCACGTCGTTCCAACACACAGTAAAACTCTGTAGCCGAGATACCCCTTCAAAGTCCGTAAATTGAACGACGCACCAGCTGAAGGTCCACTAATAAGTTGAACGTGCGATAGCGTACAGAACGTTTTTTTTTCTGTAAATTCGGTTACAACTGTTTGCCAGACGCCATTAATTATACGAAATAACTTTTCTTAGTTTCATAATGTGGCGTTCCTCAGCTTCTTGTAGTTAGTTAATTTGCTCGCTTAATGACAGTATATACATACATATTTCGTAGAGCTCCAGCGCGTGTAGAGACCCACATACGCACGTATGTCTAGTGATGAAGTTACTAACTCTTTATCTATATATTTGACTTTTCTATTTGTTAACTGTCATGCATCAATGTGTGGTCTTGACTACGTTGAAAACGTACGGCTTTGTGTTGAAAAACGAAGGGCACGCACGAACTGGTCGTACTAAGTACCTTGTGCCGTTGGGAAATTGCTCCCTAATACGTCCCCCTCTCCATTTATGAAGACCTCCGTGTTTGCCGAGATCAGCATGCCAGTCACACGGTGTTGATCTCCGACATTTTTGGACTTCTTTTACGCGAGGAGCCGCGTTATATTCTGCGCTTGTCCTTAGTGCACTTCACTGCATGCTTAAGTGTTCCCTCTCCATACGCTCCAGCACTTCCTATAAGTGTGCAGCTCTTCCAAGGTTGTCATCTTTTGTCGTTGCATCTTCCTTCCGCCGCTTTTCCTCATCTATTCGCCTGCATGCTTTGCGGGCTGTCGTGTGTGCCTTATAATAAATTTTGATTGCAGCCGTGACTGTGTTGCGAGTTATCTCAGTGTAGAGCAATTTACTCTCCTCGTGGATAATACGTAAGTGCTCCCATGGATAGAACAGTTTAACTGATTCACTGTGGGAAATATTTTGTACGTTTGGTCCATAAAATGTTTCATATATAAGTACGGTACTCAAAACTTTGTGAACTATTCTAGTCTTCTACAAAATGTTTAGCTTTCTCGCTGTACGCAACAATGAACACAAAACTATTGCTTGTGCGTGCTGAAAAACTCGTAATTATTAGGGCTTACATATGGTAACATAAATGGCGGTGCTTTATGCTTTTTGCCATAGATTCTGGAAATTTGCCGAACATGAGTGCTTAATTTTAAGAAGGTATTGCTCAAATTTTAAAGAATATATTCTTTGTTACTAAATTGTACACTTATTGCGCTTACTAAGTTATTCTCTTTAGAATTTTGATGCTTTTTTATCTGAGTGTAATTATGTTCACTGTCAACACTGCGGTACTGAAATTTCTGGTGCAAAAACTCCACACACCCTCTATGGATACTTATATAATTTTTGTAATTTCATTGCAGTATGTGACTGTTTATGAAATTTTATAAATTTGTCTCATATTGTTTACAATGTTTTTATTTGCACTCTTATGTGACTGTACCGCTATATTTGCTAGAAGGCTCAAGGTACTATATATGTAGTGGTCAAATGAAACGTATAGTTATATCAGTGTAGCTTCCATTGCTCTATACTTGAGAATTATTATATTTTCTTTTTACCCTTGGGTACTTCTAATAAATTGTGCGCTATTTTTTTTGTGTCAGTTTAGTATGCTGCCTACTTGATATTCAGGTATTTTATGTGCGCCTATCGTAGCTTAGGCACCTATTCTCGCTGAACCGTATCTGTCCTATCTTAATTAGGCCTAACCGTAATGTAACATAACCTAACACATACTCTCAGATAGGTCACATGTGTAGTATATCGCACCCTTTTTTTTTACGTCTCCTTACCACTTTTTACCTAATGTTTCCCTAATTTACTCAAGCGGTCACAATAATTTCCGTGAGTCTGCGACGATCGTAAAACCGCAACGTGAACGTGACGTTACGTCATGTGAATTTGGCGGTTTTCCAGACGTATAATTTTGGCGGCAAATTCCACGGCGGCGGAGCCAGTACCTGCCGACCGTGTGTGTGTGTATGTCGGTGCGCGAGCGTGAGTCATGCATTGCGTCCCGTCGGCAACGCACACACACAAACATACACACTCTCCCACCTTCCTGTGCCGACGGCGTTGCAGCATGGCTGGAGAGAGCTCTAGCTGCATGTTGCTGCTTGCTTGGCGCGCTCCTACTGAGAGCAATGACTTGCCTTCCAGGCATAGGAAGGGGAGTCTAGCTTAGCGTTTTGTTGGCTTGTTTGGTATGTTGTCTGTTTAATACAAAACGCGTTAAATTAATTTTTTGTGTGAGCGGCGGATGCGACTTCATTTTCAGCTGCTCTTGGTGTTGAAAATCTATTTCAAAAAATGGAGGAATGACCAATTGGTGTATAAAGAGAAGTAGGGTAGATAAGAATGCCTGTGTTGAAACATACATAGCCTAGCTGTGGTTATCATTGATGCTCATACGCCTAGTTTCTGGGTTTTTGTTTACTCAGAAGCGTGACCAATATATTGGGCTTACGCGTGGTAGAAGTCGTAGCTTAAAAAAAGCTCAACGTAACGGATAACATATTGGTTTCAGATCGCTTCGGCTCCAAAGGATTGCTACCTAAAACTCATGGTACTTTGAATTAATGTAGCATTTTATAATTTAGGATTTTGCAGTACCAAAAATTTTGTAATTTCTTTGCAGTATATGTGCATAACGTAAAATGTATCCCCAGAGTGGTATTGAGGTGTCGTGGTTCATTTTTTTTATGCGAGATCTATGAAAGGAGTTTGAATCATGTTAACCGTCTTGCTACGAACATTAACTTTTGCGTTAATGGTTCCGTTTCTGACATTAATTGCTCTTCACTCAGTGTAGAGCTAACTACTTTTGGCAGTGGTATCAGCGGGTTGTATCATTCAGTGTTCTCCTTCATGCATCCGTCTATAGTATTCGTATAGTAACTTTAAATAACTATAATTCTCTCTCCTGTAAGCAGACCTGTATTGTTTTACCATACAAATGAAATGGATGCACTTCTAGTTAGCAATACTATTTTGACCATTACCTGTTATATCAATTTCATTATGTATAACATCGTCAGTGCGTCTCATATATATGTATATCCGTGGACATTGAGCTGGTATCCTGTCTCGAAGTTGTTCGTTTACTATAGCTTACCTGTAGCCGTTACGGTCGACATCCTTGTCTGCTGTCCATCTTAATGTACAGCTAAATATAGTAGCCGCTTGTATCAGCTCACCGGAGATTGGCAAGAGTTAATGAGTTATATTGTGGGAGGCTTGTTTTTTGACTTAAGTAATTAAGATCAACGTTACCACTTCTTTGCATGGCTAATGAAAGCGCTTGGGTGAGTCATAAATGTGACCTATGGCTGGGTGCTAAGTAACTCCACTTCAAAGCGCCTTATTTACATATTCCGTAAGGTCTCGTGTGTGTGTGCTCTATGGTGGCGTCAACGGTGGCACCTCAGCTTTTTGTCGTGTGTCTGTCTACCAGGTGCCAGAGTTTCGACCTGCAACATGGAGACATTCCAACCATTCAGTTATATGGAATATATTGGCCATCTACTCAGTGGGATCTTTTAATGGAGAATATTTCCTTCTATATACTAGTGAATATTCCAAGTCATGAGTCTACAAAACAACCGATGATTAGACACTCAGAAGTGTCTCATGTTGGGGAGGGTGGGCTGAATAGCATTACGTTGGCTTGGCATAGCCTGACAATAAGATGAAGCACTGTAACCGTAAAGTGGCCGTAACTAGTTCTCCCTTACTAGCAAATCCACATGCACTGGTTCGTGCTGGAGATAGATCCTCACTGGGCCACAGCAGAGTGCGCGGCTGCTGTCGATCGCAGACTGTCTGAACTAAGGTGCCATTGACGGAAAGCTCGTGTTAACTTCGCTTCCTTCCTCCCCGACTCTTACCAGGGCCCCTCCCCCAGGTGAGCAATGATTGGCCCAAACGCTGGTGCTGTTTTCCCGAGCATCAGCATTTCCTCCTTGACTTGGAACAAGAACGTCAGATCTCCAGGTAACGAGCAAGTCCGCTTGCTTAGCCACTCAACCCCTGAAGAAAAAAGACCCTCGAGTTTGGCTGCACGGACGATGGTTTGCCTCAAATGTCAACGCGTGCTGTGCAGCATGCGCCTTGTAGCTTACCTCATTACATTCCACGGTTAGTGCTGTGTATGCTATCGATAGACAGCTGACATGAGGCTGAGGAGACGCAGAGAAAATTGTACTTTAGCAAGCATTTTAACTTATCAAGGCAAGAAATAGCCCTACAGTTTGAATGCCCTACCTCGGTCACTCACGTAATTCAGTCGGTGACTTGTCACGCCTCTCTGCTGAGTTCTTAACGGTCTTTCTCTTGAGCATAGCAGTACTCGATCCTCTGTAGTGCATCGTGCCAAATGTGTTTAAATTTGCAGTCAAAGTGGTACACAGCTTATTCTATTCAGTAAATTCCTGTTGTCTTTTTCCAGTCGATGTTCGGTCCAAATTAGGGCGAGATGAGTATTGGATATGGACGCAAATGTCGGTTATAGTATCCATCGAGATATCGAGTAACCAGGCCTTTGGAAGTTTGCATCAGTATATTGGCGTCCGATTTCCTTGAGCTGCACTAACTGTCGGTGGAGTGTAAGAATGGCAGTAACAGCAGTATATCCCACTGCTGACTTGCTATTCACCATGGAAAAGATATCCTGACGAGCGACCGTGAGAGCCATTCTGGGCAAGAAACCATTCCTCTTGTATCAGCCGGCGAGCTGTCTGTGAGTACCTACTGTCCTTGGAAGATACTCGTCCTACAAGAAAAAAAACACGAATGGGCATTGCGTGTAGACTTTAATTGTAGCCTGACTCGATGCCAAATGAGCAGCGAAGGTCGCGTTGCTGCGGCACTGGGCTTTAATAAGATCTTAGTATTTAATGATCACAAGACTGCTTGTGGTTTCTCAAAATTCATTATACACTTGGGTTTCTAGTTTAGTCATGACGTTCATATTGCCCACGCAGTACATTATACAAATTCATACATTTGGCACAGTAGTTCCTCCGAGAAGGCTACGTGCAATTACTCGTTGTGAAGTATATTTTACATGAAACATTTACCTTGAAGGTGGATTGGGTTGGAGCTGTCCTCCGCAGGCTTAGGTGCAGCATATACAGGAAGCACTGCAATAAGCATTCATTGTGATTATGCCAGGGCCGATGTCTGAGAGAAAAAATGTTTGAATGACTTCAAATGTTTTAAGGATGAGAAATTGACAGCATGTTGATCAACATTGTGAATGCTTTCATTCCTCTGTCTGTGTGCCAAATGCATCATTCATACACTGCCTACAATTAAGTGCTTAATTCTTTTATTATTTACGGGTGTTTTACTTTGCTTGATAAATTGCGCCTGAGTAGGCGTAAGATATCTCGCTTAGTGCCCTGTTGTCCGACACTGAAGCATATTACACGAGGAGCAAAGTAAGATGTTTTGACTTCACCTGCAGTGGCAAGTCAATAAAGCAGTCGCGATAACTTGCATTGCTCTTTCTGCTTTAAATGTCACCTCGTTTTATTGAGATACGTTATCTTTGTGAAGAGACTGTTGAGTGTTGAGTCCGCCTATTCAACTAAGGATTATATTGAATTGGCTTGTGTTGAGAGTTTGAATGTCATGCAAAGTAGATATTTCATTCATGAATTGAGATGTTAACTACCCTTTAAATTAACTTTGTATTCGTTTTTAATTGTAAATGAGCATTTGGTCTTTACAGCGAGTACGTTATTACCTCCGCCAATGAGGTTATGCTTTCGTCGGGTTTGTCTGTCTGTCTCTTTGTCTGTTATTCTGTTTGTCTTTGTCTGTCACCAAGATAACTCAAAAAGTTTTAGACGGAGACTGACAAAATTTACAGGGATTGTTTGGTAGGTATGTTAGGGGGAACAGATGAATAACTTTTGGTGAAGATCTGTCCATCCGTTTGTTTGTCTACCTATTTTTGTCAGCACCATAACTTTAAAAGCAATGGACGGATTTTCATGAAACTTACATGAGTTGTAGGGTATATTACAAAGAGCAAATGATCTGATTTTTGTGATGATCTGTTTGTTCGTTCGTTTGTCGCTGTGTTTGATTTTATGTATGTTAGCACAATAACTCAGAAAATTATGGATGGATCATTATGAAATTTACAGGAGTTGTTACTACTGTTAAAAGACATAAACGATTAAATTTCGGTGATTATCGGTTGGTCCGTTTGTGTGTTTGACTTATGTTTGTTAGCAGTATAACTTAAAAAGTTATGAACGGATCTTCACAAAAATTATAGAAGCTCTTAATGCTATCGAAAGGCATAAATGATTGGATTTTGGTCTTGATCCAAAGAAACTAATGGTTTCAGAACGAATTTGAATTTTTCGTTACCTTTGCCTTGCTTGGCGAAAGTATGCGCCCTCAGAGTGCTCTAGTTTAAAATTGTGCTGAATTTTGCTAGCCATTTTCTAAAGATGTAGGTTTAAGGAGAGATTTTATCCTCCCAAATGATATTCAGTGCACCATTCTTGGTATTGAAACTTTTACACATAGGTCTCTATAATACAAGCATCGCTAGGACGGGATTTAGATGGTCGATCATCTTTTAAGTCATGTTCGTATTGTTCATGCTTTTTTAGGTGTTTTATTTTAGTCACCCTGGTGCGGTAAAGAATTGGTCAAGGCGTTTTGTATAGTGACTGAAGTTATCTAGAGGTAAGCTACTTGTATTTGACGGAAAAGAATTTGACTCTCGGGTTGCGCATTTTTATATCTGAAACTGAAGACAAATTTTTGTAAACTAACTGAGTAAACTGTGATAATTTTGGCTTAACTCAGACAATAATAATTGAATGTTGGTCTCTTGTTGCTAATTGACCTTTTAAGGTCCAGTGTAGTTCATAAATGTTTCTAACAGCGTTTTTCCTTAGATTTACCGACGGTTCCTTTGGTCCTAATAGTATTATTAAAACGTGTATTATTTTAGAGCTTCCTAATTCTTGTGCAGATATACTGTTTTCTCTCATGATACAGAGGCAGACCAGATAATATTGAAAGACATAGATATGGCAATGCGAGTTAACAGTCTGGACGTATTCAGTTTTAAAGCTTCAGATAACAGTGACCTCTCCCCTAACACTGCGTGCCTTATATGTTATCTCTCCCATTTTGCTTCACTGTGTTCATATTTTAACTGTGCTAACGTTCAGGTACTGTGAAGAAGTGGAACTGACCTCCAGGACTATTCGCATACTTTACCGTATCAACTGCTGTTCTTTGTCAGTAACCTTTGGTGTTCTCAGCCGATATAGCGTGACTTCACCCAGTTGGTTGATTTTGGTCAAGTATGCTACATGACTCCTAGTATAGCTATAAGTGTATCTACAGTACATGGGTCTTTCTCCACTTTTCAGAGAAACTACCGCCTACTTCTCTCCACCAGTTCCAAATTTTATATATTTTGCAGAGGCACCGAAGCTGGCGAAGTCCCAGACCATGTACCAAGTTGATAGGTAGTCAACCTTGTTACTTGTTTCCATTGTTTGTTTTAGCTGGAATAAAGGAGCAATAGCCTTATTGCGACAACTGCATGTTTGTGCTTTGATGTTGAGTCAACCGCAAGAAGGGTGCTTATTATTGACGAGCTGAAATGCTTCTAGTCTAGCACTGTTTTTATTCTGTCCTTCCTCCTTATCAGGTACACGTCCTTCTGCTTTTAACGCCCACTCTCAAATCCTGCTTGTCTTTATTATTCTGCGCTTTATCGGTGCGTGCGTGTTTTAGGCTTGCATGTTGATCGGCAGCTCTGCTCTGAGGTTAAAAGAGATCATACACCACGGACCTGTGAACTGGATATGCCTGCCACACTCCTTGATCTCTGACCCTCTTCACAATAATGCTTGCTTGGTTTGTTTATACAACTGATTGGGGTTGGATTTTTACATGCCGACTTGCCTTTGTCCGCCTAGATAATAGCGCTTGCTGATTTTCCAAACGACTGCACTGTCCTGAATCCTTGATAATTGAGTATGCTTCTTACGTGTTCTTGGTAATAGTCATGAAGTAACTTAGTGTTCTTTGTTTGTCGCGTGGATATCCTTATCCATTTCCCGAATTTAACTGTTCTGTGGATTTTGCGTTTGCAGTCTTCCAGTTTTTTCGTAGACTCCAGGAACTGAACCTTCCGTTGATATAGGTACCGTACAAGTGTTGTGAGGCGGCTGCGCTGTGCTAAGAATCCATGGCAACTGTTTAAGCTTGAGTCGCCGTCCAGTTATGGGACCGTAACTAGAAGTAGCTTTAAAAAACTTTTTGCGTCAGAAAGCCTTAATAAGTGCACATGGTTATATATGTGCCCTGTAAGTACTATATAATAATTCGCGTCGTGATTTTTAGTTAAGGACTCGATTTTTAAAGAATTCTTTCGAATGGAATTGTGAATGCGCTGTCCCTGCCGGGTAAATCCGTTGAAACTCCGTCAAGTTGGATTTTCGAACACAACCCCGAACTAACGTTTCTCTACGCTGTTGAAATTTCTTCAACTAATATTGCTTATTGTCGCTACGACTCTTTTTGCGGTGAAGTTGTTTTCTGCTTTGAATATAATAAAGAGTTGAACTAGGAGAACAATGCCCATTGAGAAACTTTCGTCTGTTATAAAAAAGCCTGAACAACTTTTAATAAGATCCCAATATCGACTTCTATGCTATAAAGAAAGAGAGAGTTGAAGGGATTTCATCTACAAAATCGCAAATATTTACGTGAACTCAATATTTTAAAATTTTCCACATTCTAGAATATGTTTTGATGATACCTACCCAGCGCATACCCATACTTGCCTGGTAAATCCTGTACATATAAAGGGCATTACCCTCAGAAAATAGATACATCGTTAGCACTAGCGAATTGATGCTTTATACATTTGGTACAGTGCAGGAATGTGTTTAGAACGAGTGTACTGCCTCGGATACTTTTTACCAGTGTGCCATGCGATAACTTACTAGAAAGTAACTACAGGCTCCACAGTCTCGAAGAGATCGTTGATGACGTCTCTGTATAGCAACCTCCATATATGATATATCATTCAGTCACCAATGTGAGGCTGCTTATCTCATGTTGCTTTACACTTTATGAATTGAAACGTGTCATCTCTGAAAAATTACCCGTCCTTATTACAGCTGCATCAAGGGAAGCCTGTGGGCCATTCACCAGCAAGAGTTGATGTCGGCAGAAGCGTTATTTATGATCTGATAGAGCTCGTGCAATAGGGGACAGTGCCTATATGCAAAAGCCTAGAAATATAGTTATTGCATGACATGAAAAACTGGAGACTTGAGGTTGTGTATGTCTGCCTAAAGCTCACTGTGCCCCAATGCTGCCGAATGAACAGAAGTAGATCTATGGTGGTCTCTGCGGGTAACAAAAGATGCCATTTTCTCTTTAACTGTGTGTGAATAAATTTTATGTTGGTGCGAATAGTTCTTATTATATTTTTAATTCATTGTTCTGTGTGAAACACTATTTGCCGAGCCAAACGTATTCGAAAACTGTGATCCATTGTTAGCTGGTGCAACAGTTGAACGACAATGAAAAAGGCCTCACCATTTCTGGATCTGTCTCACATTTTTTCATAAAATTTTAGCTGGCATTGCTTTTTTTCGCATTGACGTGATTGGAAATGAGCAATTTTCCCACAATGCTTCTCTTCAATCAACGTGTAGTGAAAGAGGTTCAAGTTCTTATATCAAAGTCTGAGTGACCAATTACCGGTAATTATTTGCAAAAAAACGTTCAATCATTCTGACCTGCTGTGTTCCAAAGCCTTTGGAATTCTCGACTCTTCCCAAAGTAATGTGCAATGACATTCTTCTTGTCATTAACATTGTTTACGATAAACGATTCAGAAAGCTATACGATGTTTGTAAATACAGTAATGACTAATGAGACTGATGTTTTATACCTCTTTTGTTCTGTTGAAACTTATAATTCTACACTTGTCTCCTTCAACGAAGTTGCCTTGGTAAGTCGCACACATTATCGGGAGACGATTTTTCCACTCTGCATAGCAGTACTGGAAGTCATATACTGGATTTACCTTCAGCTGCTCTAGTGTTGGTTTCCAACATTTTCCAGTGTCCCCAATAAGTATCCTCTGAGGTCATTCTTCAAATTTGAAAACAAGAAAAGGTCACAAGGAAAGAATCAGGTCAGGAGAAAGAAGCAGCTGACGATGTATGGGAATGATTTTATTCGTCAAAAACTCGTTAATTGAAATCGCCGATGTTGCAAGGCGCATCGTAGTGATGCAGGCTGCAGCACCGAAGTGTTCTTGATCTTTGGTCTCATTCGAATGACTCTTTTTTTTTTTCAAGTCAAAACTGGTAAACGGTTGTGTTTTTGTGTCAAATCCAACTCTTCTTCAATCATTCTGTCAGTCCAAGCAACGATGAGAACGCACACAAACCTGAATTTTGTCCTCGTGTTCATCATTTCTCAGTGGACTTAAAAAGGGTTTCCGCTGCAATGCTAATCTTCAGTTGGCTCCTGGCCTTCAGAGCATGCCCTTAACCAGCGGAAAAATTGGGCCCTCGATAATACATCGTCTCCATAGGCCTAATGACGTTCAGTAAAAAATTCAATCACACTATGCCCGAAACTAAAAGAAAACTGAATAGCGAACCTTTGCTTGTAATTGTTACTCAATTGCAATGCGTAGCGGAAGCTACCGGTCCATGAAATCAGCTGCCGTGGACAACTCATGGGGCATCAGATTATTAGATTGTTGGACTGCATCCCATTTTAACCCTTTAGTGCCTCAGTAGAACATCACTTTCCGTAGGAATAACACTACATGTAATGTCATATGTGTACTGTAGGCACTAAAGGGTTAACGGTAAGCCACCCGTGTTGCCAGATGTAATGCAGCGCTACCAAACTCATTGCTTTATTTACACACCTCGTAGAAGTTCATACAAACTGCCATGTATTGTTTTATACTGCCGGGTAAGGTGACTATTATGCTGGACATGTTTGTATATTTCTATAAAGAGAGAGACTCATGAAGAATTGTTATTCACTTCTATTGCCCTATATACAACCTATGAAGCCGTGCCCATGTCGATCGATATTCATCGTACCACATTGCTCAAAAAAAGGGCCCTGCCCCAGTGCTACAGACCCTTTCCGTATAATATTCTTTCCAGTTGCCACTTCATGTGCGCACGAGCCTTCTCGCCTGCGTCGCTACTCCGATGTGAAAACACAGGCCTGCAAAGTTCTTCAGAGCCGCTCTACGCAATTTCTAAGAGTCTCTTCCTGTATGAAGCCACTTGGCTCCCTCTATAAACCCTCGAGACCGGCGATGCTTTTCTCCTACCAAGTTTACCAAGTACTCTTTACGGCACGAGTGGCCTCTCCAATGCTTTGTCAACGGTCTCGCTCCTACCATTCGCATATCTACACTACCTTACTTTTTTCTTTTTTCCTTTGAGAATAAATGGACAAGACTCGTTTTCGGCCGATGCGTTTGGTGGTGTACAGAAGTTGCTATTGAATTGAACTCTTCTCGGGACTAAATTTTATTGAACGACTTGTATTAAGCATTTGAGGTTATTATAGCTATACAATAGCTATACAATCGAGGTAAAGGATGGACAGCTTGTTTTTATATTTTTTTGTGAAAGAGTCATAGGTCATTTTATTCAACAGAATTAGGGCAAGTACTCTCAATGATTTGAATTATCAACTGTGTTGACGAATTAAACCTAAACTGTTTTCAAGATTGCTGCGTTTGTTGCTTTCATATCGTTCAAATGCGCCCGACATTTTCGTGGTGAGGACCACAAAAATTTCTTTTAAACGCCGTGTTTAATACTAAGCATTACGGCTTCATTGGCATCAAATACTACCTATGTTTATACTATGCTTACGTACTCCGATGTGCGGTGATTTCCTTTCATGAACTGCAGTGTTGTGTACAGACGGGGATTTATGCGTTGCAGCACTACGGTGACGGATTAAAACCCGTTTGTCTGGCGCCAGAGTAAGCACATGCGTTAGATAAAAGACTTGTTGCCGAGCTGTCGCAGGTGTCCCCGCAGACCCCTGCCGCCACACAAGTGTTGGCTGCTGCAACACTTCTGATGCATTGGTTGCGTGTGCCCGCTGTCCCTCCGCTCTGATGCAATGTTGTGTATGAAATAAATATATTATTATAGCCTATCCTTTGTGCTTGTGTGGGCCACGGCTTCTCTAGCGTATGTGCGACTCGTGTCCCAATGAAAGGTATGTCTCTTTTAAATTGATGCTTCCAAGTCTAAACCAGGTGGTGTTGTAACATGCGTGTTTTGTACCTTGGTTAGGAGAGAAGCTACAATTATATATAATATTACTACGGTTCCTGGCCGTCGGAAATGACGGTAACGAATTCACAATCACCTTATTCCTTTTGGTTTGCAAACAATGAGGCGAAAATTAAATTTCAGGAGGTGGCAGAAATCTAATCACAGTTGTATCATCTCTACAGATTGGTACGTGCCTCGAGCTCAAGAAAGTAGTGAAACTCTGGAGTTCAGTTCTGAAGTCTATATAGAGGGCGTAGAAAGTTTCATCTTTAGTGAAGACATTTTAGTCAAAGCAAGGAGACGTAGGAGATTGAACGGAAAACAAAACAAACTGAATTAGTATTAAGTAACTCATTTGGTACTGCAAGCATAAATTGGCAGATAACATGTCAAGCATTGGGAACCCAAGACTATTTACAAAATAGAAGCTTTTAATTTCCTAAGCTCATTAGAAGAATGGCAAGAAGAACCTAGCACTGTCTCCAGCACATTCAAAAGATCTATTTGGTGTTAATTTCAGGCGCGAATTTCCTCTTATCTCATGCCTTTGGCATTCAGCAGATCTGGCGAAGAGACCAACCAACATACCAAGCAAGCGACCAACCAACCAGTCAGCTAACCACTAAACTATTATTATGTATTGGATTAAATGTGATACTAAATGCATGTATAAACACCCGTATTCTCAACTTTGCTATGTGTTTTATGAACTCATGCTCAATAATTCTTATCCAATACTATACATTAGAAAGCATATCTTCTATTTCTACAGATTTGTATGCAATGGTTATGGAAGCTGAAAATTTTCAGCCTGTATGCAACATACACATTGCTCAAGAAATATCTATTTCCAAAATAGACGGTTTGCTTATAGCTAGTAGCCTATCATTTTTCACTGTATAAATACGCATTTAATCTCATAAAAAAGCACTGTATTGCATGTAAATGAAATTCGCAACAACGCATAATGTGTCCAAACAGGTCGTAGATTTGTTCCTGTTTCATTTTACATTAATTTTACACGATATACTTTTCAATTTGACACCATATTCAAGATATTTTATCCTGCAGCTTCGTCACTTGTGCCTCATATATCGCCTGACGTTATCATGCTTTTACATCTCATATTGATTGCTTCATATTTAATGAGCGTAACAACTGTACGAAAGTCCTACATGCACTGTTGTTTTAACCGCTTCTTGCTGAATATTATTTTTGATATGTTTGTGCAGAATATCTTTTTGCGTCAAGTGCGCACGCTAGGTGTACGTACCAAATTGGTGTAATGAGATTTATTACTGTTGTAGGCTATGTTTATGCAAATACAGGGGGCAAAGTAAAATGAACACTTGCACAAACCAACAACAGGAAATTCCAAATTCCAGAATGTGTCCAACTGAGGTATTGGAGACTTGAAAAGTTCCAGTTACTGATTATTTGAACAACAAGCGATGTAATTTCTCTAAATATATGTTCTTGTATATTTTTATCTATATGTGAGGGATTCAAAACTTTTTTATTGCCTTTTATTAGCTACTATTTCGTTCACAGTTTTTGTAGTTGGCTAGTTATATGAGAAATATTTGTGGTGAATGTAGAAACCCTGGATGCCTGGTCTGTCGAGGAAGTGAGTGACTCAACTACACGCTCGGTGTTCAGAGGCAAAAGAAGGGAATTACGTAAGTATAAAACGGGCTGTGAGAGGCTTCTTGTGATATTACTGCGCCGCGGTATCTGCTGACTTGAGTTCTGTTTCGCTTATAGCTGTACAAAACCGCTTGCATTTGCTCGACTATGTTCTCACGGGCTCAGAAACGTGTTATATAGCTACACCGTGAATGATTACTGGCTGTTTTGTGCCTGAATTGAACATTACGCTCCTAGAGATTAACTCTCGCTACATACATGCATAAGTAGCGAAATAATTGAATTACGAATGACAATGGTTTAAATTATCATCAGTAGCGAAAAATCGCCAATTACCTCTCCAACAAAAAATTCCTTGCTCGTGATGAAAACGCAATGTACTTTATTTTCTGTTCTACAATTAACATGTACTCACATGCATACAAATGAACTTACTAATGAATGAGAAGCATGCTAGTGTCATTACAAACAGACCAAATGGCAACACTTACCAGTTGCAATAAAATAGAGTATATAGCTAGTCCCTATGTGTGTAAAGCATTAGCGTCACAGACAACAGAGATATTACACCGCCATGTATACAAGGCTGGCATTTGTTATGTATGCTAACTATCGATTTATATAGTCATACATTACAAAAAAAGAGAGCTATAATGTGTGGTAGCTCAACAATATATCCACGGTACTTGTTATAGGTCTATCCTTAAATCCAGCAGCTGTCCTGGAAGATACGAAATCGGAACAACATTACGGTATAGGTCTTAATTTTGCTTGCGAAGGGAAACGGTAAGATAATTTTAGAATGCTGTCGCTTCCTTTGGCACAGATAGGTAGTGGACTTTGTTTGAGTTTTGCCCTAAATCCCTGTAGGGCTCCGCATCTAAGTCACTGACCTACTCCTTCTGTCGCCAAGACAAAGGAGTCTGGCGTGATCCGAAATGTCCGCAGTGCTTGGCTCCTTTTTTCTGGCTTTGTGTCTGGAAAGAACGGGTGGTATCTGGGGGTGCTTGGCATTAGTTTTTTCCCTTCACCACGATGTATTGTTCTCGGCAAGTCTGCTGCTTGAAGGTTTATGCACCGCCCGCAAGTCTCCCCTCCGCTCTTAATGTGTCTCCTATGTGCATGTTATCAGATCATTCCGATTTTATTTGCCTTTAGAGACATTGTTTCTTGACCTTTGTAAAGTTCATACGCGATTCAAAAACGATGTTGTAACCCTGAACGCATGACGTTGTTCATGATGCTTGTATTTTAACGCGCAATTATCTAAAGACAGTCACAAATGGAAACTTTCGGTGCGTATTGCGAGCAAATATGGTTATTTACAAAGTTTTATAAACTGTTCTTTACATAAATGGCATTGAGTGTCATATCGGTAAGCTCCGTCTCTTGACTATTTTTCATTCTCCCTCCCACGCAGTTCCTAGTTGAGCCTTCACGCCTAAACATAATATTTACCTCAGTTCATTTCACACATGAATTATTTGTTATGTGTTTCGTCTGTTATACATTTCGCCTGATAGATTAGCCAGCTAACCTCTTTCTCAATTCAGGCAAGAAACAAGTGTTTGTTTTTAAATATCGTATGTTTACAGATTTTGATTCGCATTGTTGGGGTTGAATTCATTGTGAAGAATCCTTTCAGTTCAATTCTTTTCTTATTACTTCAGTTCTAGACGTTCTTATTTTTTGTATACAAATATAAATCTGCCATTTGTGAAGACAAAAAACAAATTTCTTTGTACCGCATGCAAGGTGCTACAAGTGCTGTCAAGTGCTGTCTGTATAGCTTAATGAAGTGCAGCTAATACGACGTAACGCTGTCAGGTGGTACCCCACGCGTCCTTTGTAAGTCGGTGTCTCAGGCGGCTCGGTCGTCGCATTTAGCTATATGCGCATATTCCCACTGTCGTGTGACACGGGCAAACTGACGTTGGTAAGTTTCTGAAAGCAACGAGCTTGCACATGCTTTTGTTGCAGGTTTGGGAAACTACTGTAGAAAATATGAAACATTGAAGCAAGCAGTGGGGACGGTTTAGGTTTCAGTCAATTTTAAGACGAGAAGAGTTCAATCGTCACCCGTTCTAAGAAAGCCCGGCAAGTAAAGCGCAATGTGAAGTCCATGATCCTCTTCTTCTTGATGAGTCCGTCAATATATTGCTCTACCGCGACGTCCTGGGGCAGTTGTGGGGAACGTGAGCCGAAAACGTCCGGAAAAGTGCCGCACGGCCGATCGGTTGCTCCATTATGGCACTGCGAGACCGCACACTACGTTCAGTTCCTAGGAGCTTCTGGGGAAAACGACATGACAGTTGCTCCTCATCCACCGTGTTTACACGACCTGGCGTCGTGCGACTTTTTCTTATTTTACTGATTTCCCGAATCAGTCTCAACTTACAAGGCCTAAGATTTGACACAGTTGAAGAGATTCAAGCGGAATCACAAGTAATAGTAAAAAGCCTAACGACAAAGAAATTCCAGACAGCTTAGAGTCCAAGGAAATACAGCTATAGGAGCGATGTATAGCCTACTCTCCCACAGAGACTACATTGAAGTTTATTAATATATTTAAAGCACTTCTGACACTTTTTGGGGCAGAAATTTATGTTGCTCAGTCCAGTGCTTGCATTAAGTTGATGGAATGCAGAGACTCTGCAGCAGTCCAACTGCACGGACCATATCGCTCTTTTGGATCTTCACGTTGTGGTTTGTTTGCTGTACTGCGGCGTGTAGGACGGACCTGAGACTTTTTTGAGGCGGGTTCACACGACAGTTTTTTTTTTATTCTTCTCTGTAGTTGTCAGCTTCTCAATGCGTAGCTATATACATCCATTCAACCAGCAGAACACAAAGAAGTAGCTACATGACTTTCTTAGTTCTAATTTACTCTAAAGCTGAAGAGATATTCGAAATTTTGCAGCTGATAAAAGCTGACACAGCAGACGTGGTGGCCAATATTTCAATAAATATTTTGGTAGACACACACTTGTGCTTACAAGGGCACAACAAATGTTCGAACGCTTATTATGTGTTATATTGTTCCAGAAGATTGTCGTGTGAACCGGCCTTTAGGTAAAGGAGAATACAGCCGGATTAGTGGTCTGTTTGAAGATACAATGGAAAGACATTGTATTTTAAATGTAGTCGCCTAAAGACTACAGAATAGTATTACTCTTCGAACATTGTTGTCACTAACTTATATATAATTGCGAACAATGCATCATAGCTGCTGAATTATAGTTAATACTTGTTATTTTGTTATACTTACCCCATAGACCGCAACAGTACTTGACTCTATTTTTTGCCCCCTATCTAATGCTGAAGACAAAATTCCAAGGTACCCAACATTTTTCTTCCAAGGTACCCAACATCTTGGATACGGCGGGGATGCACTTGGGCGCATGCCAGTATGATGAGAAAATCCCATTTTTATCATTTTAGCCGCCAGCTTCAGAGGATACTTTGGACCTAAGAGTCAAGTACTTTTGCGGTCTATGCTTATCCTTATGCTGTTATCATTAACTGGGACGAGAAAAATTATAATTCATAGTCAGCACCAGCTACTTTGCTCTTATTTTGTAATTATTATTCGCCTGTCTCGCGGACTTGTGAACAACGGGCTTGCGCCTCTTTATGGCGTACTCAATTTGTCCTATTTTCAATCCCTTAGCTGCCTCCATCATCCTATATTTGCTCTTACTTCCTCATTACTTTGTTTGTCGTTTATTCTATTAAAATTTGCTGTTCGGCTGTTTTTATACGCGGTGGGTTAGTGCACGTGTTCGTCGTTTACTTGAACTAGGTCGTGTCCCTTGCTTCAGTCTGTCATTGTATCCCTATTGTCCTTTATTGAGAGATTTTAATTCTGAAATATCGTACTCCTACTCGTCTATTTCGCTCCCTAATTATCAAGTGACTGCGTTTGCAGCTTATCGCTTGTCATTGAGTACAGCTCGGTAGTATGTCTTCCAGGCTGCTGCAAACTCACAGGCACCCATGCCGTATAGTAAGCCATAATACGGCGTTTCTTATTAGCTCCTAATAATGATAGGAGCGGATGTTATACGGCTGCTGCTAGTGTAATTAATGATGTTGTTCGTAGGACGAAAATCCGGCTGTGCAAACACAGGTAATGTTATAGAAACACCTGTGCGGCGCGGTGCTTTGTGCTGCCAACTGCCGGCTGTCGGGGCCGATAAATCGATCTTTTGTTAGCCCTTTAACTCTCTGCCAGTCATTTTTACATGCTAAAATAATCAGCATGATCTCTTATTATCTCGCCCACAAGCTGCGCACAGGCGAGGTTCTAGTTTTACCGAAATTTCAACTTTTATTGTGAATAACAGAGACGTAGGTACGTATATAAATCTACAGAGAGCCAGTTTTGAGGCACCGCATTCTGCCTCATATACCGTACCTCACCTTGTTGTTCATTCAAATGGTACATCACCGGTTCAGTCCTAAGAATTTAGATTCTATCTCTGCCTGTTATCTATACTGATCGTCGCAGAAATGTGAAATCCTACGATGTAGACTATTACTACAGACGTGAGTTACCGGACGATTTCCGAATATTTAAGCGAGTACTCGGTCTAGTATTTATCGACTCTCCGGCGCAGATCGAAATACGACACCTAGCTATTCAGATTTTCCTGCTGATAAGTTTGGCTGTGTAAATTTGTGTGGGATATCTGCCGCTGATATACCTACACCACTCGATCATTGAGAACGTTGCCACTCACTGTCTCATGAACGCAATTGCTGCTCGTCATTTGCATCAATGGATGTGAAAGTTGCTTATATTCTCGAGGTGCTAGAAAATTATCAACTATCTCCAATTTCCGGGGTTTACAGTCCACCTCTCGCCAGTTCGCTTGTTATGTATGCTTTTGATAACGTACCTTTGTTCAATTCTTGAATATACCGGCAATGTCTGCAACTATATTTTGATGTGGATCTTATGAAGTGTATCCTTGAAGTACAGGGGGACAGAAAAATGGAAAACTTTTGAAAAACTCAGTAAAAAATGTTGCCACCAACAACGTAATTTTCATTAATTAATAATTTGAGTTATTGATTTTTTTAATTGTTAATTTGCGTCAGTGATATTCAATACGTTAATTCTCGTTTTGTCATCTTTCACGGTATTGCCCTGAATAACTCATAAAAAATACGAATAATCTTCTCTTCAACACACTTTTTTTTTTCAGACTATCGGTTCCGAGTTTAACGCGGTGCCGCTAACAACGCTTCCCTAAATTGCTGCTCAACAATGATCTACAAACGTACGTTTAAATGAGCGGGTTCTTGCGGCTACCCACAGCCCGCAGTATATCACAGTCTCCCACGACAACATGGCCTGATTGACGGCGAGCCCCGGGACAGACATTTCCCTCGGGACGTGGACACACATCACTGTTGCCTATGCACTCACTTTCGTTCGCCACACCGCCTTGTAGTATAGGAAATCTGTGTATCGAGCATTTCCTGTTATGTTTTTTTATTTAGGCTCAAATTTTTTCCGGATATTGGATGAATTTGCATGTTCCCGAAAACGTATTTCTAACTTATGGAACTGAAAAATTTTAAAGTTAATTGAAAAAAAAATGCGTAGAACGAGGCGACGTAGTACAAGTCCTGTCCTGTAGTACATATTGTAAGACAGACTACATGTGATGGCGCAAGTAGCTGCTGCGTATATCCATGCTTAGGTTTCGTTTTTACTTTATGGGCGTTTAAGATTTTTGTAGAATGCGGAATAGAAGCAAACACCCGCCCACTTGCAAGTATTAATTCATGCTTGCACTTCTTACGTGCTGTATGTAGCAGCCTTTCAGTAGCAATTTAGCAACGCAGTAATTTATAATTTTGGGATTATCTACGGTGTAGGCTTATTAGGCGATCGTACTTCACGATTAGACACAAATTGATTTGCGCTATTGCGCTAGATTCAACCTTCTTCGCTATGCCGATCTACTGTATGTTGTAGCTATTGTTTGAAGTTATCTGTAGTAACATATTAGATGCTAGGGCATGACGTTGCTGCCGCTGGGCCTGCAATATTTCGAACGTAGAAACAGTTGCGCTGTCTACTCTTTCTCCGCAGTTTTCTACAGACTAATACGCAGTTTGCCAAGCAAAGATTAGAAGCACTTTGGAGAAAATGTGTTTTGAGAAATGTAGTTCTAGGCTGCAACAAAATGCAGCTAAAGTGTATCGCTGTTACTAAATAGCTTAACCCTATATTGCCCCGAGTGTCACACGTTTGAAGCAACATGTTCCTAAAAATACTAGATTATAGAACGTCTCGACTACTATGTGACTCCCTGTGTAACTGTACTACATGTATTAGCAAGAATTGAGAGGAGGTCATTCTAAAATCGCGGATCTTTGCTTCTCGATACATTTGTGCCTATCTGAAGCTTAGACTGTAATACATTTGCCTTCCTGATGTGTTCAATTGTTGATTTTTACCTCCGCCAAGGAGGTTATGTTTTCGTCGTGTTTGTTTGTTTGTCTATCTCTCTGTCTGTCACCAAGATAACTCAAAAAGTTATGAACCGATTTGGATGAAATTTACAGGGATTGTTAGATATGTTAGGAGGAACAGATGATTATCTTTTGGTGAAGATATGTCTATCCGTTTGTTTGTTTGTTTATCTGCCTCATTTTTCTTGATGTCATAACTCAGAAAGTTATGGATGGATTTTAATAAAATTAACATGAGTTGTTAGGTATAAAACAAAGAGTAAATGACCAAATTTTGGTGATGATCCGTTTGTTCGTTCGTTTGTTTGTCAGTGTTTTTAATTTTATGCTTGTTAGCACAATAACTCAAAAAATAATTAATAGATCTCTATGAAATTTATACGGGTTGTTAGTAATGTTGAAAGACATAAATGATCAAATTTTGGTGCAGATCGGTTTGTTCGTTTGTATGTTTGACTCATGTTTGTCATGACGTTTGTTAACAGTATAACTCAAAAAGTTATGAATGGATCTTCAAGAAAATTGAACAAGCTGTTATTAATATGATAAGGCACAAATGATCAGATTTTGGAGTTTATACAGAGAAAAATATGGTTTCAGAGCCAAATCGAATTTTTTGCTACCGTTGCCTCACTTGGCGGAGGTATGCGCTCTCAGAGTGCTCTAATTACATCTGCATTTATAACCACAAAGCACTTACGCATTGTGAACATGCATCGTCAGCCCTTAAATACCAGGTATAATTGAAACCTTCAGCACTTATATAACAGATGTATGTAATTGGAATCGTCAGCACGCAATCAACATTTATAATTGGAATCGTCAGCATTTGAATAACATAAATTTGATGCTTCATGTCGGCAATTTTGCCAGTTGCCGCTCCTTGGATTCCTTATCAGTGCGCCTGATGGCTTTCTAGCTATATACTATATATCACAAGCTGGTGGCTGAAATGCCATGGCTCGTCACAATGTCTGCTGCCGCCAACTGCGCAAGCAGTTTTGTTATAAGTTGACAGAAAGAAATGCCGTGATCACCTGTGTGAATGCTCCATTTTTTTCTGCAAAGCTTGCAGTTTTAATTGCACTTTTTACCTCACTTCGAGGCGATGTTTATAGCTGAGGCGAGGCGCAGTCTTAATGGGAATCAATTCAATGGACCGGACGAAAGTCTTGGTTGAAGTTTTTGCCTTCCTTTTGAAAACTGTCGCCAGATATCGCCGCACCAATTGAAAAACTTGGTGGGGCGAAAAATGAGAGTTTGTGTTATCGAACTTTTTTTTCCCGCTTTATGGATATGTTGCCGCGACATTGGACGAATATTTCTGTGCATTTCCACTGTAAAATTGCTAGTGCTTTGATCTACATTTTTCGGATTATTTTATCTATAACCGCAGCAGAGTTTTGTAAAATCTGTTCTCGTATAGGTCTATTAAACACTCTACTGCCTCTTATAAATTTCGTGCTCACTGAGTAGGTATAGGTAGCTGCAGTGCACGGTACCTTGCTCCAGTTTACAGTTTGCAAATGCATGTTTGTTTATATCTCATTCTCGAAATACGTGTTCGACAAACTATATGCATTCTTCCACGACTAAAACTATATATGGGGTCTACAATCAAACATACGAAACAAAACCGGTTAGAAAAGTACACTTATAGCAACAATTTTCCGAAGACCATATAAATATGGGCCTAATTTCGTACACTCGGGAGACTTCGCTTCAAAATCGCCAGTCCAACTATGAATAAGGCCGCTGTTTCATGCTCGCTGTGCAGTGCACTGCCACGTGTCGTACTGACGTATCCATTTATTGATATTTTTTAGTTTTCTTACTGTAAAGTTCAAGTTGCCGATCCAGTCGTATCGTGACTCATGGCTATAGGCGTCCGTGCGCAACATGCTCTCAGTAACTTCTCGGTCTGGTACTCTCCAATGCTTGCGTTGCCGCAGTTAGTAGGATTAACTGTGAGAAACTCTCGTGTTTATTGTATAATCTGGCGGCATGGCAACGTCGCGCTCGTAGGTACTGAGAAGAAGGGACTGATGTGTTGCTCTGCAGTTCGTGCGCCCACTGTAATTGCCCAAGTCTGTTTTTTCTTGGGTTATCTTTATAGCGCAATTCTTACAAAAAAAAACGAAGTTGTAGATGAAGCCGCATTGGGGAGTTGTGCGTCATAGCATCAACCGAGTCGATCTTCATAAAATAACACACTGCGCAGCTGTTTTATTTGCTCTACTTCCTACCAGTCAGCATAAGAAAAAGAGGAGATAAATTATTAGCTATCGCTAAGTTTCCGTTAACTTATTCAATCTTCCTAACTTCGCTCTGTATCCCCAGCTCGCATAACAATGGTAAATGTTTTTTTTTGTTCTTTACTGAGTCTACTTATTGACACCACCTTCAATTAATCTACAGTACGTGCTACTGCTTCACTTAATTACGTTATGATGTGTTTACTGGTATTAGTTGCTTAGCAGCCTCGCTCAAAAGTTCACGAATAGTTTTTGTAGAAGTTATTGGGAAATGTCGATGGTGACCTCTTGTGAAATCGTTTTCCGACCTAAAAAATCGTAATAATTTATATGAAGTTTCAAGTTGAATTTGGATATACTGTAAATAGTACATTATGAAGTGTATTTTCTTATGCGACACCAAATCTGATAGTCATTTCTTGTGGAAATGCTTCAGTTTAAAAAAAATTAGCACTTACTGCTTTAGAAAATAAACTGGCTAACGTATCTTAACCTAACCCATACGCAACAAGTACATTCGATTAATGTTGCGGGAACGTAAAAGTATAGCGGGCGCGTGCATGCGAAATATTGGAAAGTATCAGCAATTGAAAACTGGCACCTTACTGGAACAAAGCATTTGTACGAGAAATGAATAACAGCGTTGGATATAACACATTTAAACAATTATGAAAATACATGATTTACATGTAGGTGTGGTTTGATACGCGATATCTTGTTGACCCAAAGATTCTTCAAGTTAATCTAGCCAACTTGAGCTCCTCAGGCCCCCATTCAGATCGCATTGTTTGAACTAAAGTGAATTGTCGGCGTCCGTCAGTAAGGGGCTTGTTTTATATTATACACATGAAATGTATTTTCGAATGAATCGTAATTAACAGTGTGACGATATGAAATGGTGTAGATCCTTACACTGGATTTTTCTTTCGCATTTTTAGTCAATTGAGTTTTTGTCATATGTGAGAGTCTCAAGTCATCAGCATTCGTTCAATTAGCTATCGCTTGTATCATCTTCCACGTTCCTCAAAAGTTCCGACTGATCCATTCGTTGATAGTTTTGTGTATAAATTTACATATTTTCTGGTATATTTTTATTGGATACTCATGTCATAGTGCAATTATTTGACGTTCTATGAGAGTATTACGCGTGTGGAGAAGAAACCTCGTCGTCACTGGCAACCGTTCTCAGGCATTCTGTGTATGTAATGATATTTTGAAAAGAAAAATATTTTGCAACTAAAGGCACTTCCGTTAACGCCAACTGGTGGCTTGATTCAGGATGATTTATGTTCTGCATTCGGCTCGGTAGGGTTCATACTATGTTATAGTTTTACGTCTCTCATGCTTATTACTAGCATCAACACGTGTTTTTTCCTTTCGCCATTTAAGGAGCGTAGTATGACCTATAAGGTTAGTTAGCTTCGTTCATCGTATGTCATGGGAGTCGCGCACCCAGGGTAGTGCCTAAGTACCGTAGTCGTAGTTAGGCTTTCTTGGCATCTTTCTTCCATACCATATTGCTTCTTTCTATCTCTACGCTTTTTTTGACACTGTTTTGTACTGTACTGACTGTTTTTTTTTCCTGACTTGCGCTGCCTATGTATTGTTCAAGTGTGAGAGCTCCTTGCGTACGTCCTGCCATTCTGGTGACCCGCTACTGTACGCATCACGCTTTCATCTCTGAAACGCTGCACCTATACAGTGTCCGGTGAGGCTTACGCTAACGTATTGATGTTTTCTTTTCAGGTACGTAAAACGCTCCACTGCGGTGTACAGCCCAGCCTGGATACGAACGCTCAACCAGTGCACTGCAGTTGCGACGCACGTGTAAGTAGGCTAAACAGGGCAGTAGAGGTCAGTCCAACCTAACCGTGCATAACTCAATCTTGCCTATCACACGCAAGGAACGATATGGTATTGAATACTGATATGTTTAAAAGTAGAAATATTGAAATTCAAATACTTCATTGAAAGCTGGTTCTTTGTACTAAGTATAGGCAGAAAGCTACGGTACTCTACTGTAGTTATCACCCGCAAGCGAAACGAAGAGCGGTGGTAACGTTTTCGTTAAAGATTTAAGTATATATATATATATATGTTTGTATGTTTGCTTGTCTGTTTACTCAGAAAGAGGGAGAAGGAATAGAGCAATGTTCATAATATTTTTTTTTGCAGGGTGTCTGGTGGGTTGACCTAGATGTGAAAATACCAAAACTCTAGAGTAAGCTGGCCATAAAAAATGACGGTGTTGAAATTCCCCCCCCCCCCCTCCACCGCGGGAGATGGTCTTACGCTACGAGGCGTTCTATATATATATTTTTTTTACTCTATTCAAATCAACATGCTTCTAGTTGAGAGTTCTAGCTGAGTTAACGGTATATCGAATTCCCAGCGGCGCAAAGCCTTTAGACTAAATATTATTAATCTGAACATAGCCTGACCTATGCAAAGTTCAGCGCCCATTACCGAGTCTTGCGGTAAAGATATTGTTTTTATCGGAGATAAAAGCGAGCGAACGAGCGGGAGCTGCGATAAAATATTCGCGAAATGCAAGGCCAGGGCGCAGCTTGTGGCACCGTGCAGAAGATTTTTATAGAGCATGTAAATGTTGCTGCTGCTGTTATGCATGCGCCGGCAGGAATATTGTTTGTGTGCGTGCATGTTAGCTTGATGCACTTAATAGATTAATTAGAGGCACTGAAACGGAGCTCGTGACACTGGGAATATTCACTTCGTAATGGTGTCTGTACTCACTCTGTGTTAATTTCGTTTGCGTATCACCATTGAAAATTAATTTGATGAAAAAGTGATTCCTTCTTAGGTTGGTTCGCACTATAGTCTCTTAAACGTGTCGCATCAGATAATCTTTCGAATGCTTTGCTGTGTTGTTTAAACAGCAGAAAGTGCATACACTCGAGTAAAAGTTCACTTCAAATTCGAAGCAATATCAGAATCTTTACTGGTGGCAGTTCTTCCAGCTACCTGACTTAACGGTCAACATTATTCTTTTAGTAGACACACCTTTGCGTTTACAAGGGCGCAGCAACGCATTCAAACAACTAGCTGAGAGAGCTCGGTCCAAAAACTGCCGTGTGAAACGACCTGTTTTAGGCGTGTTTCTTGCTCTGATGGATACGACATGTTTAGTACGTTATATTGCGTGCTAGGGGACCACGTGACAAAAACAGAGCTACTACGACATGTTTAGTACGTTATATTGCGTGCTAGGTGACCACGTGACAAAAACAGAGCTACTACGACATGTGTAGTACGTTTTATTGCGTGCTAGGTGACCACGTCACAAAAACAGAGCTACTACATGTTTAGTACNGACATGTGTAGTACGGCATATTGCGTGCTAGGGGACCACGTGACAAAAACAGAGCTACTACGACATGTGTAGTACGGCATATTGCGTGCTAGGGGACCACGTGACAAAAACAGAGCTACTACTACATGTGTAGTAAGGTATATTGCGTGCTAGGGGACCACGTGACAAAAACAGAGCTACTACTAGATGTGTAGTACGGTATATTGCGTGCTAGGGTACCACGTGACGAAAACAAGAGCTACTTTTGTTTTGGTTGTCTGTTAAGAATTTCTGGGCTTTACATTTCAGCGTATCCATTGATGTCGCTGCAAAAGCTGCACCAACGTATCGTTTTTCATTCCTAGGAAATAGGAATCTTGTAACGCAGTAACATTCTGCTGCTGTATATTCTCAGTAAGCTTAGTGAAGACAAATATATGTCAGTTAATCGAGCGTATCGACTAGCATTATTGTATTTTCTGTAGTCTAACATGCATAAGAATTTGCTTCAACCTTTTTATAATAGCATTTTTTAACAGAGGTAGGTACCATAGCATGGAGTGGCGGATGTAGGTGCTCCTGAGCACTTGAAAAGAATTTTTCATTCTGAAGAAAGGGAGGCCCCTGAAGTGGCAGTTGCAGTGTATAGACGTGCATCCCAGTCGCATCGCTTCGGCGGCATCTTTGTACTGCATTCAGACCGGCATGTTATTCTTACCCAAAGTATTATTGCAGTGCGACGCATAAAGACGTTCAGTTAATCAGCTTAAGTTGACTTGAGAGGCTTACTGTCATAACGCCCGTCATCTTATGCAAACTCTTCTACTCACAGCTCCAAATAGAGAACAGCTTCGGATGAAATGCTCACTTCTTTTGCTGTCGAGGAGTGTCTTCAAATTGCGTACCGGCTGGAGAGTGTGAGGGATTTTGGAGGGTTTGCTGTTAACTAAGTGGTCTCCAGTACTGCAACTGCGTGCCTAGTATACCTTAACTTTCCAGCAGTCGGTGTCTATATCTTTCCTTCGGAGTGCGACCTTCAAATATTTCTGTTTTTTTAAAGCTTTTCAGCGTCATAATCCTGGTATAGGTGTCAGGTACACACACTCCCGTACAGTAGTATGCTCTAGCCATGCACATGTGTCTATAGCTGTGTATATTGTAACTCGTACCATGAATGTGCTAAGCCGAGCGTATATCAATCAGTTGATGGTGCAAAGAGTGCGATAGTATTCCTGCTGTCTGTAACAAGATATTCCTTTGCGTTGCTGCTGACGTTGTGAACGTCGAAAAGGATTGAAAATCGCAGTCGAAAGAAGGAATTCTCTTTTCGCAATCGAATTTTGCCCCTTGTCGACGATTTTCTATGCTATGCTTAACTCTAAACCTGGTATTTTAACTCCAAATTTTTTGTACCTAATCAATTCTATTGAACTGATATTGCGGTGACCTCTTCATGTATTAATTCCTAGGTATCCTTGTTATTGTTTATGGAATTTTTCAGGAGCCGTGCATCGTAGAAAGGTATGATTATGCTGCAGGTCACAACCTGTTGTCCATCTGCATAGCAACATACAATACAACAACTGCAGCTATAAATGAGAGGAGCTCTGTGGAAAGTTGTGGTCGTATCTTCAGGATCAGCATGCAAAATGAGGTTATGACACGTGTCACTGAAAGGCTCTGAAAAATAGACTCATCTGTTTCAAGTCTAGAAACTTCGGTACAGTCACAGTCTTAAGTGTTGGTAAATTCCTGCACAATTATTGTCTACAGTGTCTGTCACCGTCTTCTAGTATGCCAGCCTAGTCGCTTAGTGTATGCAATAAATAGGTATTGTTCAGATATCGTATTTTGTTAGAAAATTTTGTAATTTGTCTTGTTGATGTTGTCAATCTCTCATTATCAGGCCTTTCGCTCTAGCCTGAAGATGAGTTATTTAGACTCTTAAGATCTTTATTGTAAATTTCTTTTTTCTACTTCTACGAATGTTCACATTTTCAACTTCGTCCCGGAGACATTCACCATTGTAGTATGAAAATAGTGTGTAACACTATACTGACTTCCTCTATACCCCATTGCCCCTTCGTTTACGGCGGTAATTCTCCTGTACGAGAGCAACTGTTGGAACCCTGGCCACCAGGTGTCGTCAGGTGTTGCAGCTCCTGCTGAAAAAGTCGCACTTTTTCCCCCTGTGATCTACTCGCTTCATCTCGAACAGCGTCAGTTCTTAAGGATGTCTTATGGAGCATTTCTGGGGACTCAGTTCGTGCCTTCACCTTTTGAAACTGCTGCACGAGCCTTACAGTGAAGAACAGTTGTGTCTGTTCAAGTCAAATGCTCGATGTTGTGGCTGTGTTGGAAGCATGGAAATTGCAGCTTTCCGAAAAATATGATGCTTTCATTACTATCCTGTAAGTGCGGTACAGAATCTTAGCCTGAACGTAGTTGTCGTAGTCAAGTGCTTCTTACACTTTCGATATCTGGCCACTGTTCCTCTACAGTCCTTTTAATACGCTAAATTATCGACCTATGGTGTACATGCAGTGCATTGAAGGTGAGAATTTGTCATCAGGTCCAAAGGCGTGTTGGAAATTGTAGCGAGGACCCCTATTGTACACTGAACATTTCGGCTGCACTGTGGTCCACTGTTGCAGCCCGACCGTTCCGTGTCCGAATGTTGTGTTGCTTTTGTGTAAACATCAGAAACCTACAGAGCGTTTTTAGTTGCAATTGATTCCCAGTGTAACGTTATCCGAGTCTTCACACTTGCTAACCGCCGGCTGACAGGGCCGCTAAAGTTTGAGCAAATATTTTGGTGGACACAGACTTGTGTTTGCTAGGAAGTAACAAAACGTTCGATCCCGTTCTTCTATGTACGGGCACCGAAAAGCTATAGTGTCACCAAGCTTTACAATCCAGTTTATTATAAAAAATACAGATTTATTACAAGCTTACAAGCTAGTTACTGAATGCTACCGGCTTAATACTCCGTTGCGAATCTCTATCTTAAAACCGTACACAGGTTTTAAGTGGGTTCCATTAATTTTGAATTTTTAGATGAATTTATAACGTAAGAAATATTATGAACTGTAAAAAAAATCAGCAGAATTAAGACTCGCCCTTAGTAATTGCGTAATGTAGAATTTTTTATGCTTCCTATATGCTTTGTGAACGAATTTTCCAATGGGACGACACCATGTCCACTATATCACTGGACCATGAAATGACATGTGAACATTTAGCACGCCACCATGACACATGTGATAGCACAATAGCACGGCGATAGCGGACACACCACGCCGCCTTGACTCGCACGTGCGCGTGCGCAGACATGGCATAGCTGCGCCTCGTATGGCGCACAGCGCGCCACTATGACGCGAATTGGAGCAGAAACATCGGGTCCGGTAACATCTCCCATCAGCTAGGCCCACCATGTGTGTGGTAGCTGTGAGTTTTACTTTCTACTTACACCCGAGACATCAATTACCTGCTGTTCTAAGCGCTTTGCTTGATCATCCGCGCGGACACCTGAGAACGTATTAAAAAAATCTAAGTAAATCATATAAATTTATTATAGTTATTTGATGGTGTAATGGTTGCCGCACGTGACTGCCTAATCTTTACCATCCGTGACGGATTTGAAACTGCTTCTTTCCCTGAATGAAGCAAGTTATTGTATCGTGATAAGGAAGTCGACGTTTTAAAGTATACACCAGAGATAATTTACTCAAAATCCTAATGGCTTGCTTGCATGAAAGCTGATTTAAATTAACTGAATATTATCGTATGTCTTATTTTTAAAGCTGATAACAAAAATGATAAAAACTGCTTACGTATAATTTATTATTAATTATAATACAATAACGTAGACTTGCACCTAACTTTTAGATAACACAGAAAATTTCGATTTATTTACTAGCCTGTCTAAGAGCACAGGTTTCCAGCAATATTATGGCCCCTTCTGTGAATAAAAGTTTTCGCTTTTTAACCTACTCGGCATGTCTGGGAAGTTTTGTTCCCATCGCTATAATATGATTTCCTTCTATAAAGTGTAGAAATGTAAAGTTTTGGTCAGCTGCTTTAGAAAATTAGTTTCACTTGATTAGTCATGTGGTTCAAATCTGTGTAATGCCGGTGCTTTGGTAGAGGATTTTCGTAGTTTTGTGGTTGTTCACTTCAAGTTTTCCTGTAGAAACTTTAAATACTGTTCATGCTTCATTGTTTTTATATTCTCGCAAGTTTACAATTATCAAAACGTCAGTTACCGGTACCGTATGTGACTTGTAACTGTTTACTTATCCCCTTCTGTGCCCACGAATAACATTTACGCTTAGAAATTGCCAATTTTATTTCCATTTATTGAATTCTAACATTTGTATGGTGAAAACTGAATGTTATAACAACAACCGCACATATGCCTGCACATGCCACCGTAATGCTATGCACCGAAATTAGTCAGTTTTTATTTACTTTGAAAAAATGTATCTAAACGAGAGCCTGCGCACAGTTACGCCTTTTACAGGTAAATATAACGTACAGTTTTCTCTGTGTAACTACAGAGAGTCCTGCAGAGGCCCCCATTAGGCCGAAGTGCGCAGTGACAACAGTCGCGCAATTCTGACTTCTTTTGTTGCTGCTGCCGCTTCATTTCAGGCAGTTCTTCATCGTCTCCTTTTTTGTCGCAGTCTTATTGCAGCTGTGGTGACTGAGCTGATAATTTGTTCTGCAACCACAGGCCCATTGTCATAATAACGGCCATATTACTTCGTTCCTTTCACCTGCCATTGCCGAGCGCAACTGAGGGTCATTGTGTGGGTTTGAGGATCTCTGGACTTTTGCTCGCTCGCTGCGACCGGCAGCATTTTCCTCGTGTGAAAATGAACTTCCACAACTATTTATCTGACAGGTTTTTTCCCATAAGAACTTTCTTTCGCTATTGTGCGAGTGTAAGAAGTATAGTATATTGGTTTATTCTGTGAACTTGCTCGCCTCGAAGCGCTTCTACTCGGGTGAAAATTATTTATATGGCAGGGTGTTTCCTTTCTCACTTTGTAAACGTTTCTTTTCGTATTGTTGGTTGTCAGTGAGGATAATTGTGAGCGCGTTTGGAGGCATGCAAATCTTTGTGCACGACCGGGAAGATTTTTATGTTAGCTGAATAACCTATGAATAAGTAAGCGATGTACCTATATGCTTTCTGTCGTACAGACCATCTTCTTACAGGGAGGGGCAGTAACGGGTAAACCAGATAAGCGTGCGAAGAAAAAGTTCGTGCGTCAAATGACGCTTTTTCGGACCTACAAGCTGCATAGAACGTGATATTTCCACTCCTTGACTGTATTCAGTACAAAATATATACTAATAAAAATAATATGCATGAAAAGGAGCAGCGAGAGCTGCAGCTGCTGGGTCTGAAAAAATCGTCATTTGCCGCGCGTTCTTTTTCTTAGCACACTTGTCTGATTCTCTCGTTGTTGTTACTCCTTTTTCTTCTCTGTACCATGCATGAAGAAGCCCGATTTTATTTTCTAATTTATCAATGAAGTTTTATGCGGTTGATGTTCATCAGTCGTCATAACTATGTTCACCAGATAAGTTTGATTGGGCTCGAGACAATAATAATAATAAGCAAATGGTTTTCATATCTTGGTAGGCCTTCTCTTTGTGGGCTTAAGTAAATGGACAGGATAGCGAGATATTCGCCTGATGCGACGGATACGTCTACTACCGTGTTAGCTTATGATCATGCATACCCCATGTTTGTTTTTAGCTCTTTTTAGTGGGACTCACTGCTGCAACTTTTCACCTTCTTCCTCTAATTTATATAGAGCGCAAATTGTCACAATTTATGGCACATCATTAAGCGGTCGGTTCGCTGTTAGGAAAAAATAATAGGGAAGAGAGAGCAGGCCTAGTCACCGAAGCAATTACAGGTCGGCAACTGCCGCCCGGTGGCACTTGACCGACGACGGCCCTGAACCTGCGCCGTGTGAGCGGTTGTGCCGAGCGCAGCTTTGTGTCTTGTGTCGTCGGCAGCCGTGACTGCGTGGAGGACTTGTTTGTGTGTCACCTGGGCTCTAAACGCAACTGTGTAGGCCTAACGTTTACCATTCGCAGTAGACAGCAGGTGAGGTAGGAAGAGCCTGATTGTGAATATTTTTTCCTGGGCGAGAGTTAACTAGCCAAACTGCACTTTCTTTAACCCTTTAGCGTGCATGGTTTTCTTAGGATCATAGGAACCCAAGGCTTATTTTTGGCGATAATGGGCCAAGGTTTGGTCTCGCCTTACATTCAAATGGGATTATTTGGTCTGTGGTTCCCAAAGTAGGTGGTTTCGGGGCCTCCCCTCTCCCTCCCTTCTGAGGTGATAATATGGGTGAGGAGGACGGCGTGACACATGCAGGGACGGTAGGAGACGACGGACGACCGCTTACTGTGCAAGTGGCCGTGTGTGGGAACTTCTAAAATAGTTATTCCTACGAAAGCGTATTTGAGCAGCCCTGTAAAGGGTTAAAAACAAATAGTACTAAAATATTTGTAAGTTATACATTGCGTTTGCGTCCATCAGTAAGCTGCGGGCCTTGTAACGCCAGGTAGAGACCAAGAAAGTGCCAGCTTAGAAAAGGTTGAGAAGCGCTCATTTAGCGTAACCTAGACGAGCCTTGCTTCATGCCGTGCTCTTATGAAGCTTACTGCTTCTAACGCCTTGAAGCCATTCAGAAGTCGTTGACTGCCAACATGCAAGACCTGCAACTATGAGATTATCATGGAAAAAACTTTCCCCTCTTCACATTTTCTCAGTCCAACGCAGATTTGAGCCTTTTACAGTCCTATATTTCTGGGAAAGTCTGAAACAAATTACTGTAGTATTAAGTAATAGGGATGGGGCAAATATCCGCATCTGCATCCGCGTAATATCCGCACCTTTCCCTCAGGGGGTATTTTCTGGCAAGCCCTTTCCCTACCACAACATATTTGGGCCTCATAAACCCAAGGATCCCGAGTGCCTTCTCCGCAGGGGATGTTGCAGTTTGCCGCAGTTCCTGCTGAGAATGTTAGTTTGTAAGGTTGGGTAGGTTCCGTGAGGTAGGCTGTCGATCGAGATTGCCGACCTTGTACGCGGGACACCTCTTAGTCTCTCTCGTGTGCAAGACCACAAAAGAGCCGTCCATTCGAGTGTCTTTTCCTATTCCTTGCGCCTTTTTGCTGCCAGTAGTAACGCACTGAACTTATACTATATGGCAGTGGAGAGCCGATGTCGAGATAGGAGGATATTCCTACTCGAGCCTCCTGGCCGGCTAGCATCACTGTACGAATCGCCCCTTGGCAGAAACGGTGGTTAAACTAATCATTTATTAATAATCCTCACCTTTTTGACATCAGCATCCTCAGATGCTGAGATGGTAGCATCCGCAATCGCATCTGCATCCGCGGATGTCAGTACTGTAGAATCCGCTAAAAAAATCATCAGCAAAGGAGGCGCGGATGTGCAGGTTGATCACTGTACACTAAACTCATCCATAGTGCTGAAAACAACGAGTTCTCATTTGGATTGAAATGTGTGCAAGCGCTGCCCCTGTGAACAAAGCACCATATGAGTTATCTTCCTAAGTGTTACAAACTGCCGTCGTGAGAGAGTGTTGTTTTGTGGTGGGGCGAATATCCGCATCCGGATCCGCGGAACATCCGCACCTCTTTTAAACATCTGCATCCGCGGATGTCGAGATGGTAATATCCGTAATTGCATCCGCATCCGCTGATGTCAGAACTGTTAATTCCGCTTAAAGATCCGCGTCCGCGGATGTCCAAAAAAATTACGTCCGACCCATCTCTATTATGTGAGCAGATTGTTGCCACACACTTTTAACGTCCAGCAGGCGTACTTGCGATGTACGAGTGTCGATCAAAGCTGGCGGTGATGCAGTTGCAGCGAAGTATACAAATTGCTTCACCGACTGTGGTACGCGGCTCTTCTGCAAAGTGCCCCATCTTCTTCGATTGCCTCAACTGTTGAAGTTGCACTCGGTAAACTATTTGTTCATCTTTACCTTTAGAAGGATGTAAATCTAAGCGGGAGCCTGCTTTTATTACCTTTTTTAGTGAAGTTTAAAACATATTTTTCATTGTGTATAAGAATTTGAAAAACTTGACTCTTACTTGCTTAAAATACCTTCTAATAAACCAGCTGCTAGCGGTTACGTTCATTGCGGAGATAACTCGCTGCTGACTCTCATGACGAACTACAGTTACGACACCTCCTCGCTTGACGTGTGATACGCATAACATCCCCGGACGTCTCGTAACGTACCTACCCATAATGTACGGTACTTCCTACTGATAGTTTGTGCTGGAAATGCTACAATGTAATTGGGCGGGACTTAATTTAATACGCCGTTGCAGAGCCTTTGGATGGGGAAAATGAGATCGGTTTACCATCGCCAGAGGGAACGTTGCTAATTGCAGTCTGCCACATTTTCATTACTTTTGTAGGCTAGTACTCGGAAGTTGCTTGTGTAATATTAATGATGAATTGTTTTTAGTTTTTTACGCTATTCATATTTCTTTCTTCGTATACCTAATTCAATATATAGATGTATAATTAGAATCAGTAAAGAGGCACTGGTACAGTAGCAATAGTAAGTAAGCGTCAGAGGCGACTGGGCGGAAAAAAAAAATCCTCCGAGAAGTGTGTAACAGATGCATTGCTCTGCCCTAGCTTGGTGCTTGCAAGTGTATAATGTCACAGGTTGTGCCAAATGTGCGACGACTGAGAAACTCTATTATTTATGTAGTTACGGCTAAACTAAACGCTATTATTTACGTAGTTACGGCTAAACTAATACATAAAAAATTTTTTTCCAATTGTCTCTAATGTTTTTCACGATGTTCGTGCGGTGAGGTCCAGTTGCGATGCACGCTGTAAAAAATCATAGGTCTCTCGATTTAGAAACTATGTATGTGCATGCGTGTGGTCTTCTAAGTGTATCTAACCACTCCTTCAAATTTTCCCATCTCTTCTGCCAGTTCTGCACTATGCCTGCTTTTCTCTCATTTCTTTTGTATTGTCCATGCTCCGTTACCCTCTCATTAGGTGACATGGCGCCGTGCAGCAGGGCGCCGTTTAGGTCGCAGTCAATACTCTGCATTCCGTCCATTGTACCTCGGACATCTAGCGTTGCTCATAATCAATGGACTTCATCGTCCTGCCGAAGTTTCCCATGCCTTCGGCGCCGGAAGTAAATTGTGAGAGGGTTCGCTCTGTTGCTGGAATGTCCCGAGCCTTTCTATCCCACTCCTCGAGCTATAGAATTGGCTTGGTTAAATTTTTATTCATTGTTCTGCTGGTATGGATGGAAAGTATGTGCATTAGATAGGGTCGCTTTAATAAGCTTCATCGATTGGCTCGACAAAGTCGATCTAAGCCAAGCCCATTCGACTGAACTTGTCCTAAACCTTGATAAAAACGTTTTTGCTGCTTTCGGTCGTTTTGCAGGTGTTAAACGCCACCCGATAACGCTTGAGACGGCTGGAGCAGGATGAGTTTTCGATCGTCTCTTGAGGTTAATCCCTGAAACTCGGCTCGATGCTGCGAAACCAAGGCATCTGTTAACAGTTTCGGACAAGTCAAGTCTAGTGCGACTGGGCTTTGACGAGCCAACCGATGAAGCCTTTAGTTAGGTTTGCTTATTGCAAGTAGTCGGAAGTGTCTGAAAAATATGAGGTGTCGCTGACCGTCGTCCCTCCGCATGTTCATCCTCGCTGTTCTTACGTGCTGTTTTCCGTGTCCAGTGATCCTCGATGCGTGGGTTTCCCGTTCTGTCTTGGAGGGGTACGTCCTATAGCCTCTCTAGGAAGACTCAACACGTAGACTCCCTTGTGCGCCGCATGTGGTATAGCTGCAGTGTCATAGGAATTCTGTTACCTAATTTTGAATGTTTGTCATCGTGTTAACAGTAGGTTACTGAATTAATGTTTCGCTTTATGAAATAATTTTAATCCGTTAAATAACCCGAGTATATCCGTCCCACAGTTGTCCTATAGTATTTGGAGATTAATGTACAAAATTGAAACGAATTTGAAAAAGAAATTCTAATCACTGATTAAGCTTACAAGCCTAACTGAAATTTTGACTTCTCGTATGAATATCTTTGCTTGTATTGTCTTCTTGGAGGACGCTGCACATCACAAAATTATATTTTGCATAGCTTGGAACATCACGAATGTGTTGACACTCTTTGTTCTGCGACAGTAGTACAGCTGCTTGCATCTTGGATCAATTCCTATTTGCATCCCAGTAGTGCTTTGTATTTACTTTTATTTTGTATATTCCCTGTGTAGCCCAATACTCCTTTTGAATATCATGTATTCTTGTTGCTTTGTTGTCGCCCGAAATTTTCAGTTCCGATGTCCAAATGGAACTATTAATGGTTGTGAATATTGCGTATTTTGCATTTTGTTTGCAGTGCTGACCTAGACATGCGCCCTTCGAAGATGCAGTTTACGATATAGACTTACGATATATTTATTGAAATGCATGGCGCACTTGGATTTTTCGTAACGGAAAACTGAGCTCTTATAACCAGCTGGCGTAGCTTAGATATACGAAGTCGTGGCTCTTACTCTCTTTTCGTTTTCAAATTCGACATCATCCTGAATTTCCTATGGCTCGTAAAATACTCAATGCATAATGAAGGATAAATGATTTACAAGAGGCCTGTAATGGCAAGTTAAAATAAAAATAAGTTAACTCAGTGTGTCACGCTGCTGAAGACGGCCTACCCTTATTTAACCGATTTTGATTTGTGGTTTTGACATCTACCTATGCATCGCAACTGTGCTCTATAGATGTATACTTGTTGAAAAGGCGACATTGTGGCAATAATTGCAAGATAAGATCACGCATAACATATGTATGATTGTATCTATCCAATGAGTGAGCTGGGATGACAATAAGTGCGTGTTCATTTTATTGCAGCTCTTTATATTAAAGGAGTGATTATTAATAGTTGAAAGTCCTAGCGTCGCTCTTATTTGAACTGCTTGTGTGGATTGAATTCCCATTCGCAAATAACGTCACTTAATTACCGCAATATTCCTTTACGTTTTGAACAAAAGAAATCATCAGAAGAGTCTCTCAAATAACGTGATGGATGCAAAAGACAAATATCTATATTTATAGCGATGACACACGCTAGTGAAACGAACGAGTATCGTCATCGTTTGATCCGAATGCGTTGATGTGCCCATTTAAATGTCCCACATTTGCAAAGGATTTTGAGTTATGAATCCCTCCAGGTATATGATATGTCAGAACATTAACTAAGGGCACTTTCGAAACTTACTGAACTGATGGTTAACATTTTTGCCCCTTTTCTTGGCAATCTCAAAGCAGTGTTTGCAAGCGTTCAAGACAACGTTCGGATGAAAAGATGACGATACTCGTTCTTTTGACGAGCGTGTGTCATCGGCATTAGTTTGTACACTAAGGCCCGTCTCAATGTAAGTTGTCATGAAATCACTTGTAAAATATGAACAGTACATACTGCATTATTATCGCATTAGCTAATAATATTCATACCGTTCAACAGCATTTGAGTGACCGATTTCGCTATTATTATCATGTTGCCTAATATTATCTAATTCACTTACATCAGTGATGCATAGCCAAGTGGTAAATTACGTGCCGTTGTTGTACCCTCGATCTCTCAGTACAGAGTCCCTGTACTCACCTGAAGGAGTAAAATAAAGCGCAACAAAAGCTGCCATTAGCTAAGTGCGGACCGTCCGTTCCATCGACCCGCCGGCCGCTGCGCGGAGCCCTCACCGGCCGCTGTTGTCATGGCAACGCTAGCGTCGCCTCCCTTGCGTGCCGCGGCGGGCGAGATGAAGGAACTTTATCGTTCCTCGCGGTGTGCGTGGGAGGCGATATGCTCTTGTGAAGATGGAACATGTGTCGTGCATGAGATTCAGTTATGAATGATTGACGCCGTGTAGTATACTAGTATTGCATTAACTAATATTTTACAAATCGTCTCTCGCACTTGTACTTGATTCATTGGCAGATTGCACGAAGTAATATAGCCGGTGTGATGTGGAGGTGATGCATTTCTTAAACGAATTCTAGTTAGGAAATTTTGCACAGTGTATCAGAGTCACATAAGCAAATATTTTTAACTGTTACTTGCTATTAATGTGCACTGGTATTAAACCCTGTCGTTACGGAAACTCTGCACTTACAAGGATATAATTTCTCATCTTCACTAAGCATACTTATTGGTTCTAGTAACTCATCATTATTTTAACTTAAAAGCTCACGAACCCAAGGGCTGTCCCGAGTAGGTACCTTCTCCGCAGGGGATGTTGCAGCTATTCGCAGTTCCTGCTGAGAATGTTATAATTAGTTTGTTAGGTTTAGGTAAGTATCTCTATATTTCCCTTTCCGTTCCGCGAGGTGGGCTGTCGATCGACACAGCTCACTTAGTGCGTGGGGCCGTCCACCTGAGTGTCTCTCTTCTGCTCTTTGCCATTTTTTTCCTGCGCACTGAGCCTACGAAGATATTCCGGCAGGGGGAATGCTGAGATAAAATATTCCTACCGAGCTATGTAGAAAGACAGAGTCTTTCCTGTACGGCTCACTAATCGAGTGAATACAGAGGTAAAACTATGACTACAATAATAATGTTTTTAACTTTAAATTATAAACGAAAGGTGGCAAATCTGTTGAAATGGCTCTCGAAAATGCTGCTAATCGTTTGAAAGTTTCTGACTCCTCAAATTCAATAGATTATGGGAAGTATGTCTAGCCAGACTGCTTACTGGACACACCCCTTTCACTCACAGACACTTGCTTACGCGAGACGATCACCCATATGCGATTATTGCAATACTCCCCTATCCATCAAACATATCCTCACTGTATGCCCTAAAATATCCTCACTGGTAATAAAACATCATTCCCAGGCCCATTACACTCCTTTGTTACTGACATAAATCTAATAAATCATATATGACAAGATACTTAAAATGTAAAAAAATCCAAGTGAAAACAAATATAGAACTACCAAAACGATACTTTAACCGCTATAAGAATATTATACTGACTCCTATTAGGAATCCTAAAAAAGAGCGACACACCATCAACTAAATTAACTTTATAAGTAAGAAGTTCTTGTTTCTGAAGATAGATCGCTGTTGTATCGTGCACCCATCGACTACGGCGGGGAAACCCTTAATATAATAATAATTTGAGAGAAAGAAACAATGCTCTGATTTAAAAAAAAAACGCGATGCTGACCTCTACAGCGTTACCGTTAGTACCAAAAATATAAAACAGGCAAGGCACGTAGCTTGTAGTAGCGTATTAGGATACTGTGCGTTTCTTGTATGACGATTGGTAGGAAAAACATCAAGTTACGTCTTTCGTTATCACTTGAACAAACCTTTCCCCTCTCAACTTAATATGTAGCTAGCTTAGTAGTTGAGTGCGAGCAGTGGAAATGCACCGTTGTGGGTATAGCCTACCCTCTATGAGACGACGCGCTGCATGTTGATGTGAGGCACATGAGTGATGATTGGATTCACAAGTGTGAAAGCGATTCACGAGTGTTGATGAAGTGATGCAGGAACGCTTGTGTGCCGAAATGATGCCTATATAGTGCACGAGCCAGTACGCAGCGTAAGGGTATGACAGATGTAACGTAATTATACAAATAATAATAAAACTAACGATCTCGTGCGGGGATGGCGCATGATTTATGATGCGAAGTGTCGCTGTGTCAGCTGTCTGCTATTCCTATATCATTACTGCATAATAATTACGCAGTCATTATTGACGCTTAACTGAAACAATCGGACGTGTGCTAAGGTCCCCCGCTACACCCCAAAAACTGAAATCGCAAAAATGCTTTTGTGGCGGTCAAACTTCAGTTAGAGACTCTACTATAAAGCCGCAGTTTGTGACTACAAGGAGCACTGCATAGAATGCAAATGGCTGCTGCCAGATCTGTTTTCTTTTTTTTTCGAAATGGGGGTCCCGCAGCCGCATGTAACTCAGTGGAAATTTTTGGAGCGACAACATAGTTGCATCAGACAACAGGGCAGTAAGTTGAAAGAACGGACTCTAATGGCAGTTCGGTGAGAGAAAGTTGAACTTACTGAACAAGTTATCGCGTGCTAGATCTGTTTCCGCTTACCTTGTGTCATTGCTGAAATACTCAGAATCTGATCGTACACTATCGTTCCTTCGCCAGCAAATATCTTATCGCACTATTGTATCGTGGAGCGTCGACGATTGCTCCCTTATCGCAGGTGCAATCGTCGCTGTCATAATTCGTGACTTGCGATAGCGCTGTTCAGACCACAGTGATCAACTGTCTACCTACCCTTATTTATACAGTATTGTCATATTTTGTCTGTATTTGGTCGCCTCTTTTGCCTTGAAGAAGCAGCCAAAGTAGAGCAGGCAATGCCCTCTCTACAGTATAGCTACCTGATGATAGGATTATACTTTAAAGGCAAACGTTTGCATCTTGTTATCTAAGAAAGTCAGTTCTTCATATCCCTCCCATAATTACGAAAGCCAGATACCTACTTTACGGCTTACGTACTGAACCGGCGCATCTTTTTCATCACCCGCAAATGGAGTAGAAGAGGTGATCATGTTTTCGTTTCGTGTGTGTCTTTATTTGTATGTAAATATATGTCTATGCATGTCTCTCCACCCAAGACACTGTTAGAAGGAATTGAGCTATCATCACAATCTCTTGCAGGCTGTCAGGTGGGATGAACTAAATGTGAAACATGCCAAAACTGTTGACTCGATCAGCACGTTTTATTCCTGCCCCCTCACCCCAACATCGCGGGTGATGGTGTTAGCCAGGAAGCGATTTAGTTATAAGAGTTGATGATAGTAGCTATACTATAACACTGTCTTCAATGCGCGTAAAGATTGCGCCGGTCATAACAACAAGAGTGTATTTTCTGAAACCATTTATTCTTTATTGTTCGAAAGTGTAGTTTTTGGCACTTGAGGCAGAGACATCCTCCACAGCTAAGAACTCCTCTTCCAGGAGTCGCAAACTCTCAACAGCCAAAGCTTCCGAGGCCACCTTAATCCCTCTTCTTCTCTCTCCAGCTCCAATACACATGACATCTCTAAGTTCCGCGTATCAGCGGCTCTTGATCGTGCTTGCGTGCATTCATGATCGTGTCTTTGTCATGGATTCTTCCCCCTTTTGTTCTCTTTTCTCCAGTCCTCTAGCCTATATCCTACTAACATAATGGCAATAGCTCATAGAGGGCCGGGGCATAAGTTCCGGTGTCTCTTTGGGAATGGGCCAGTTGGTTCGTCTACTGCCGCCTATCTAATCTAATTACGTATCTCGTGCGTTTTGCTAATGACTTCGAAAGTTTCAGCTTGGAATATTTTAAGTTTGTAACTGGAGCGTTCTGTCTGTGCATGAACGCAGTTGCTGTATTACCTGTTCACAATTACTGCTTTGTTGTGCGTGGCGTTACAGATTTTTTTCCTGGAGGTGGGGAATACATCGCTGGATTTACTGGGCCAAAATGCTTCTACTGAAAACTGAAAACGAATACAGCTAATGCATTCCGTGCAATATATGAGTACTATGCGTTACAGCTATCTCTGCTGCGTGCTAGTTCCACTAATTATTTACATTCATTGCATACCTGCATGTGTAAACACAACATTGTTACTCAAGGTGTAGCTACTATATGACTTAGGCTGAGTGATTCAGGACAGCAGAAACTGTTTAGGTGTGTTGAAGCGGTTACTGAATTATATTAAGTGTGTCACTATTTCTCATTTTCATTCAAAATATATGGCACGACTACTATTTCGGGACCAAGCTGCTGCGTCCACGTATTGTAAAGATGATGTCTTGTTCGCATCCACTTTGTCGCGCACGATGCGTCTTAGTCTGGTACGTTGGCTGGCGCTTTTTAGACCTCGATCGAGGCTTGACTTTTTTGGAACTTCAGACCGGAGCGTTGGCTATGCAACTTTGTATAGTACTGCAAGAGTCAGATGCGGCCCAGTAACGTTGAGCCGACTGAAAATTCTTTTTGAAAGGATCAAGATTGTGTTTTCAGAAGTCTCAAAAGGGTAATCGCTTAAGCTTCAACCAACTGCAACTCGTCGCAACTTGCTGAAGCTGGCGCACCTGTTTGAAGTTTCGCTAATCGAAAGCGCCTTACCTCTCCAGTTTCCGACCAAGTCATCGTTTGACCGCGGCCTTAATGTTACCTTTCCTGAACGCCTGCGGGCAGTGGCACGTGAGTCTTGCTCCGAGGCTCATCCATCCGTAAGCAGCTCTCCACATCCTTCTTGAATTTATTCTGCTTCGTGTGAGCGAACGGTTGTCGAGAGCGCTGTTCCTGTCGGAGTTGCTCGTTTGCTGTGGAGTTGTACTTGTAAGTGTTGGGATTTCATAAAGACCCACGGAAGTTAGACTCGTGTTGTTTTGCACACACAGTGAGGATGAAATTCCACAAGGGGAAAGCGGAGCCCCACACGTGAGGCGGTCCGCAGGAATAAAATTTGGCAATCGCGAGGCCACGCAGATCCAGTCAATCTAAGGGCCACGTAACTGCAGCGTCGGTAAGTGCTGAATTGTGAATAGACTATCACGGAAAAATATTTCCCGTCAGTTAGGTAAGGTGTCTTTCATTGCAATAGCTACACATTTGAAAGAAATAATCTATTCCGACTATTCATTCGAGTTACCACTTCCGATTACGTTTCCAGCAAAAATCACATTCCGATTGCACTTGAGAGCCGCCAAAGCTCAAACTGACGGTTATTATTATTATTTTTAATTTCTGCGAATTCTTATTCTTGTTTATTGGCTATTAGAATTTGTTCACTATCATCTGAGATCACGAAGTAGAGTCTAGAAATAGGTATGTAGCTACAGTGCGGTATGCCTCATTACTGCAATCAATCTCACGACGCTGATGTTTCCTTTCGTCGTGCAATCTAAAAACCTGCCTCTCAGCTTCAACTCCATGCAGCTTCGCCAGCCTGCAGCCCTGCTGTTCCCCTCCTTCCCTTCTGCCCACAAATAGGCCTCTCGGCAGTAACTCGCATGTCCCTTTGTGTACCGTTGCTCTTTACTGTGTACATCAGGTCCAGCTGATCCGTCGAGTCTCGTATCATCAGTCAGCGCTTATCAGTGATCCAATTATCGCGCCTCAGCAGCCCTGATC
>LQNS02278080.1:10114627-10136226 GCA_001587735.2 Parhyale hawaiensis
ACTCAACAGAGCGCCTCCTGGTGTGCTGTACGCGTACTCAACAGAGCGCCTCCTGGTGTGCTGTACGCGTACTCAACAGAGCGTCTCCTTGTGTGCTGTACGCGTACTCAACAGAGCGCCTCCTGGTGTGTTCTACGCGTACTCAACAGAGCGCCTCCTGGTGTGCTGTACGCGTACTCAACAGAGTGCCTCCTGGTGTGCTGTACGCGTACTCAACAGAGCGCCTCCTAGTGTCGTGTTCGCGTATTAAGCTAAGCGCCCTACAATGCAACTCTCGCCCCGTTCCCGCAACGCGATAGCTTCTTCGATTATGCGCTGAAAAGCTTGCGTAAGAAGAGCCCGAGGGAGCGCTGCGCCCCCTGCCGGCTGTGCTCGCGCTTATTGATTGTCGGTGGCTCGTTATTGTGCTCCTTAATAACCCCTAAATTATGCGGGGGGCGGCTTGCCGCTGTCAGGGGATCAGGTGAGTGCGCTGGACGCGCGCTTACTGCACCTCGTGGCAGGCACCTCGTCATATCACGCTATACCTGACCAGATACACCGGTCCACTGTGCGCAGTTTTCTGTCGCCATAACTTAGCCTTTCAAGGTCGTACTCAACCCTTTAGTGCATGAAGTAATCATTACTTTTCCTGAGAATAACACTGTAACTTCTACGAATGTGAACTGTAGACTCAGTAGTGAGTTAAAAGCAGTTTACGGAGGAACTTGACGTAGGTATGAAACTGAACTAAATGTTTTGTTATGGTAAGGAACACTATACATACAGTAGAGCCAGAACCATTCGAGGGAATAGTTAAAAACACTTTGGAAAAGCCACGATACAGTATTTATAGGAACCTCTAAGCTTCTCTTATTGCGTACGGCATCTACTCAGCGAATGGAACAGAGAAATCTATGCTTCACAAATAGATTTTTCTGCTAACACGTAATACGACACCCATCGTGCCTCAGCATGAGACTTACTGTCCAGTTCCTCCTGCCGTTAGTGCTCTACCGCGTGTGCTTTAGAGTACGAACTGCTAATTAGAATTAAACTTTAATTACCAAGGTTGTTGTTCTCCATATTCTGTTCTAATTCCGACATAGAATTTCTTACTTTTCCCGTTGTTGTTCTTTCGTTCGTTGTATTTCGGGAAGTGCTCCACGTCAGCTTATAGTTCCATATGTTGTTCAATAATTTCATTTTCTCGTATCTCTTAAAACAAAAACTGATCCTGAAATCCCAACTGTGACAGCGTTGTCTCTCTCTCTTCTCTTTCTCGGCCTCTCCATCTATCTCTCGCAATAAAGGGACCTCATTAAGCCGATCTTTTTAACAAAAGGAGTCGCTTTCCTCTGCTTCCAAAGGAGGTCTCTGGCTGGCGCTGCAATGACGAGGCGGCAGCGTGAGACAGAGACGGAAGCGAGAGCGATGACTGATAAACCACGGCACTTCCCTCGTGTGCTCAGCTACTGCGGTCCCACGCTCCTCGTCGTGTTCGAGGACCCCCCTCTGTTCGGTGCTCTGTAGTATTTTAATATTTCTGTTGCTGTTGCCTGCTCTGTTTTTTACTGGTTATTTGTGTTTAACCTCATTCTTTCCGGAAGGTGATCAGTTGAGGCATGCACGAATCGTCCTATCCTCGGTTTTTGCCTCACGCTCAGTTTTTCTCTGCTTTGGGTCACATTGTTTCATGCGTAACGGTATTTAAACCTATAGATTATACGTGTCATGTGATATTGCTGTTACCGGTGTTGCGAGCTGCCTCTCCATACGTAGATTACAGTTATACATAAAATCTAACCTCGTGTGCCAATATGGCGGACGGTGATTTTTTAGCGTTGTGACCCGTTAAGCGTAGGTACCGCTTTGAGGATGATAGTTGACGTGTTCACTAGCCCAATCGCTGGCTCTCAAACGCTATCAGATACTGGAGCTTATCTGGATGAAATGGTGGCTTGTGGAACACTCTACCTTCTAGCTTCGGCCGAGCACGAGCATCCAGAGTACAATTTGCCTACATAGTGCGTGTGTCATCTAGTACTCGTAGAGTGCGCAATATACCCACCCCTCTGCCATGCGCGTCTTTTGTTGGTGCGTACTACGTTCTGAAAAGGCCGAGACTGCTAATGTATTAGCTACAGAAGCGATTGAATGATTGGATTGGCCATGTACAAAGAGCCAAAGAAAATCTTGTTGATAGCTGCTATATACAGTATGCTGATCTAGTTGTAGTACCATATACTGTTGTGCATTTGGAAATGTCTAGTGTTCGCTGCACCCATTTTACGTGTCATGTCTTGGTCTGGCCGACTAAGTAGATGTTCATGCGAAATGCTTTTTTTGAAAACTGAAATCTTACTTTCATAAAGCTATTACCCATTGACTGTTTGTGTTCTTTTCTGCCTCTTCTTTAAAATATTCACTTTAGAGTTTATTGCTTTGCTTTTTTGTGCACTTGGCTAAGCTAATTGCCTACTCGTTTCGATGAGTGATGCCAGTTTTTGTACCATATGTACACCTGTTCTTAGTTTTTTCTGTTGCAATTATTGACTTTTGGAGCCGCCTCCGTCGCAGCTGACGTTTCTGCGAATTGTCAACGTCCTTTCCTACAGTTCCATTTGCTGCGCTATCTCTTCAATAGACGCGGCCCTCCGAACCGGTGGGGCGACCGTTCTTTCTGCCGATCCAATTCGCCGAAGTTATTTTCGATGACATTTCTGAGTTCAAATTTTAGTTCTTGGATGAGGCTCAGGAGTGCCTTCCATTTGTGAGCTGCTCCCCTTATGGCATTTTTTTCAGCGGCGCTATTGGTGCGCGAGTATTTTGCTGCTGCAGTTGCTGGTAAGCTTTGATGGATATTAGTTAATGGAAACTGCAACCATTCGCGTCGCGCTCTTGATTTATGACGGGTCTTTGATCATCGGTGTTTTTGTAGCAGAGTGCCCTGCTAGATAAATGAAGTTACGGAATATTTTGTGTATAACATAGAAGTGCAATAGTTACTGAGAATTGTATCGTACCACAGTTGTCGTACTGTTTAAGTCTGCTGTCGACTGGGATCGAATACACCAATTTTATATATATAATAAACAAGCTTTATATAATAAACAAAGAATTTCACTTGGAGGAGTACAAGTGCTCGTTTTGAAATTCTATCACTGCCTGGTGTTGGCTTAAGAGACCCTGGCCGCTGAAGTACGTGCCTGCTTCTACTCATATACTCGTATATGGCCGTAGTAGCATTTTAGCGTATAGTTGTGTGTACACTGTTTCAGAAATCCATTTGTTTATCAGCGGCGAACGAAGTGAGAGAGCTGATAATATTTTTGTTCTTCATATGTCTATTGTCTATGTATATGTTTGTATGCCTTTCTACCCAAAAACTAGGTAGTTAACCAAATGTAAAAAATGCCAATACTGTTGACTCCACACTTTCAACGCTACTCTCCCACATTGCGGGTGATGTCTTTCGCCACGAGGCGTTCTAGTTTCGAGCTTACAATGTCCCAGTATTCTTTGTGGCTGCCTTGTTTTAGTTTCCTAGACTAGCGGAGCTGTCTGAGTTTAGTGGACAGTTTCACGCTGTACTGAACGCAACGCAGCGTCTCAGATAGCTGCGGTATTGAGCTTCTAAGTCGAATCTAAAGCTTGGGCGTACGTATAACTCGGTAACAACTAACAATAATGACCCATCATCAGAGTTTTGTATTCGTTTTTGCTCAACACAGAAAAGGTAAATATTTCGAAGAATTTTTATACCATGGCATGCAAGTCACCAGATCTACTCACTGGAACGCGCGCTCTTCAGCTGTAAGTGTTATGGCGGCCCCGTACGATGTAGCAGCACATATCTCCTGCAGGCATCTCGTGATGCATCTCCCCGTGATCCTATCACTGTGTGATTGCTTTCTGTCTTATCACCCATAGAGGCAGAATATCTCACTGCAGGAACAGTGCATTCTTCGGCCCGTCTGTTGTGCCGTTAAAACACACACACTCGCGCGCTGCTGCAGCTCTTGCAGGCGCTGTAACTTGGGCCTTAGTGCAGCATAGCGCCTCGCTCTAAGTCTATCTATTGGCAGTGCCCTGGCACTAACATGGCTCGCTCGAGTGCCTCTATTATGTCGAGGTGGCTCAAGGGAAGCCTTTTGTCTGCGCTGCAACCGATGGATGGGCTCTGATTCTCGCCGCCAGCAGGTCTATGGACCTTCAAGCNCTATTGGCAGTGCCCTGGCACTAACATGGCTCGCTCGAGTGCCTCTATTATGTCGAGGTGGCTCAAGGGAAGCCTTTTGTCTGCGCTGCAACCGATGGATGGGCTCTGATTCTCGCCGCCAGCAGGTCTATGGACCTTCAAGCTAAGCGATCCAGAAAATACACAGCTGCCTATGCTCGCCTCAATATGGAGCTCGCTCTTCCTGTAGCTCAGGTCCAGCATACCCCACTTGTGGCCTCAAGAAAAACAAGCTCGCTGCTATTGATATCAAAGCTTTGCCTTAGCTCGTGGCTTAACAGGGGACGAGTGAAATATGAATTTTCAAGTAATTTTGCGGGAAAGATTTTTTTATGATTATCGAATTTGTCTTTATTGGAAAATAGTAATTATTTACCATCCCACTGCCAGTATTACTTTTTATTATTAATACGTCGCTGTAACTTTCTCAAGATGTTACAACATATAAAGATTTTCTTAATTCTATATTACCCTATGTATTAAAATTTAATCGTTTGCGCCTAACAAGGTTATTTTAAGTCCTTACAATAATGCGCATATCGCTCTGAATTACGTTTGCTCATTATGTCAACTTTTTCTTTTATGACGTGATATTGGGTGCATGAGGAAATTGAAATTGTCCTCGAATGAAGCAAAGATTTTACAGCAACTTGTTAGTTGACAGTTGATCGATTTCTGTAACCCAACTTTCAGTGATGTACCAAGTATACCACGAACTTGTCACTACTTATAAGAATCAATTGCGATTTATACCCAACTGGTGACAGGCAATGCAGAATTGTTTCCCCGAACTGATCACTAATAATATTTGTTAAAGACACGAACTTGCCGCTAGCACTTGAGTTTCGATATCACAAACTAGTCACTAACTGTCGAGATTTTTTACCACAAGCTAGTAACAAACAATTGAGATTAGTTACCCCAAACTTGCCACAGACAATCGAGTCATTTTAGTACGAACTTGTCGCAAGCCATCAAGATAAGTTAGATACCACGAACTGGCCACAAATAATCAAGATATAGCTATTACCACGAACTTGTCACAAACAACAGAGATTTTTTACTACAAACTGGCTGCAAACATTCGAGATATAATGTATTACAACGAACTCGTCACAAACATTTGAGATTTGTTACCTCGAATTGGTCACAAACAACCGTGTTGCATTACCATGAGCTGGTCACATACAGTCAAGATTTGTTACCACAAACTAGTCACACAAACAGTGAAGATTTTCTACCACAAACTGGTCTCAGTCAGATTTGTTTTCACAAATTAGTCACAAAGAAACGCTAGGTCAGCTCCTGCCGTAGCTGCAGTCAGACGCAAGCCCTCCGTTTGCTATAAAAACCTCCCTAAATCTGGCCGCCTTCCTTAGCAGAGTGTATGAAAAACTCGCGCTCTTGTTCTCCGAGTTTGGCAGAGTTCCTTCCGCTCGCTCCAACTCGCAGGCTGGCGTTATTGGTTGGGCGCCCAGTTCCTCCAATTCTGATGTCTTTATTGCTGTGATTGTTTATAAAATATGATTCTTCGAATTGCTACGCATTTCCCCTCAAAGCTCAACTATGGTAGCTTTGCGTGTAAAGCTACAATTTGCATACTGACTAGCACCTTCCCATACAGATGATGTTATAGTTGTCTTGACACTTCCGAGTCACTCTGCATTAAGTCATTAATTCATGTCGAATTTCAAGATTCCATTCTCCATGCAAATTGTATTGGAATACAACTCCAGGTTTCATGCATAGGAAGTCTATTTTCATGTCTCTCAAGTACTCGGAAGGAGAGGTTTATGTTTATACAGTTGCCCGTATGCCAGCGGTTGTGGTAAGTAACCCCTGTTACTGCTGTAGCGAGGAATGATGTTTTGCTCTGACTCAATAATCGATCTGAGAAGTAGACATATTCCACTAAGATTTACGTAGTTAACTTGCATTTAGCGGTCCAGAAATATATATCTACGTGTTCAGTTATATCTTTCTGCACTGGCCCCTATTTAGAATATTTTTTCAACGCAATGGTAACCACCTCGTCCCACAGCTACCGCGCCTTAAGTATCATCTTTGAATATATAGTCTGCAAGTATATTTACTATGTCTGCACCGACGGTCATGCTATAAAATATCCCTTGAACGGCAACATTGCCGTGAAACTTTGAAGCATTGCTGGCTTTCTATTAACGGAAGCACTGGAAAGTAGTGGGTAATGTACTGAGTCCTTAGTTTTTGAGGGTAACCTACCCTCGCGGCTACCCTCGCGCGCGAGCTTCCGGTTTGTAACGGCCAATGCACTACCGGTTTAGCGGGAGTCAGGGGGGGGGGGGCGCTAACCGGAGTGGGCGGGGCCTGGGAAACCGGAAGGGGCGGCGCGATGACCCGCCAGCGCGAGGGGAACCTACCCTCAAAAACTAAGGACTCAGTACATTACCCACTACTCTGGAATCTCACTCATACGTCGCATGGCTCCAAAAAGAAACAGATTTGCTTTATAAGCAAGGTGCTTTTTGATGTCTTCTGTCAAGTAGTTGATTAATCTGCCCGATAACTTTCAACAGCCCTGCACCCGTTCACGATATCGTGTAAGAGTCATTTTCCATTGTCATCTCGTTGAAACTCTCGCCTCATCAATGATCATTAACTATAGTAAGTCCTCACTGGGCATCTCATGGGCCAGAGTGAAACTCAGTTGCTTTCAAGATTCCCCTTGTAGGAGAATTCAGAGGAATCTTGCGTTTGTTAGGATCTATATGGGGCTGATACTCCCGAGAGACTTGACCTTCCATTGCCGCGCTATATATGCGTTAACTGGCTGGGCTGTGATCCTTTAAGGTAAGCATAGTTATGGTCATCAATAGTTTTGAAAAACATGTGGTTTAGCAAATAAGCTCGCTTGTCTGTTCCCGTGTGCATAAGCACTGAAAAGTCATGTCGCGAAGTGTCTTCTAAGTGCCCTATTGCTCTCCTCTTTTCTCTCTTAGGGAGGCGAGCCTCGTATTTTTTTTTTTTTTCTGGCCTTAGTAGCGCACAGGCGGTTTTGAAGTATCTAAAACCCACTTCGGGGGCTCGACTGTAATTAAACTACAGGCAGTAATGCCGAGATAATGATGTTGGTTCGCTGTAATGTAGTCTCGAGTAGCTAATAGGCTGGAAAACTCTTGGAAACAATAACGGTGATAAGACGTGCGGTGTCTCCTCGAGCTTGTGAAGCTGTGCTGTAGTGAGGGCTCTCCAAGCCGACCATGTGTACGCTGAAGATTTCAGGACTTCAGTTAGAAAACATTGTCCGAAACATATGTGCTGTGGTTTTATCCCGTTTATATCTAAGTGGCGTCTTGATGCACGTTTCGTCACAGACCTCGGAAAAGTGTTAATTATCTTATTATTGAGCTCCTCTTCCATTTATGTGTTACCTTTGACCCCCCCAAAAATACTTCTTAAGTTCTCAAAAGAACTATATAGATAAACGTTGTAAAAAATTTATGAAACGTGCTTATGAAATTATACGAATAAATTAACGAAAAGCGAACGCAGCGCAGGCGGTCGGTGTATGGTGGGCCTTTTGAGTATGATGGACAGTTGGCCGCTGGAATTGGGCGGCGCAGACCCGTAGACTCTGGCACCAATCCAGGTCACCCCTCACTGGAGTCCCCATTATTTGCTACTGGAAATACGAGGAGGGCTCATTCCATTTCAGTGTTCTTGTACGTACCCTTCTCAGAAGCTTGCGTGTTCGTAATTCCCTCCCTCGCTAATACTCAGAACGATTGCGTGTTCGCATCACATGAGGTTCCTCTGCGTTTTAGGTTTATTGCTCTCTGACTTTAGAGATTTTTTTTCGAAAATGCCTTTATAGCTGAAACAAGCTACTGGCCCTGTTTTATGAGGAAGGTGTTGTGGCGCTTGCTCTTGTTCGTTTGGATACTTCGATTGAGTTCGATAACTTCTATCAAACATTAGAGCGGTCGGTAGACGATGCTCGGTCAGCCGTTCTTCGGCTATTAATAAATGTTGATTGGTTAATCTGTTGTGCGTGTGTAGGAATTCAGTGACGCATCTCTGCTTCCGATGCACGTCCGTGACCGGTGTTTCTTTCTTACGAGTGTCACACCGTCAATATCTGAAGCAGAAAAATAAAACTTTCAGGTCATGAGTGCATAAGTACATGCATCGTAACAATGCAGTTTGCGACCCCCTCGGATCTTTTCGGGCGAAGCAATAAAATAGGGAGGCATTACATTTGGAATGGCCCTCGTATGTTTAGTTATTTTTCGGTTTTACTTTCGTAGCTTAACGTACTAGCTACTTGTTTTAGAACAGTCTTGTGTAACTGATTTGTCGAGATCTTTAAACAGGTTTCTTGTCTATATTGCCAAAGGTGTCACACGACAGACCAGCCAAAAATTCGTGACTTTTTATGGTTAAAATAATACAGCACTAAACGGCGCTAGCTCTACGGCACCTCAATATTGTTACGCAGATTACAGTTATAGGCTCCAACCTTTATTACGCAGATTACAAGTTTTATAGGCGCCAACCTTTTCTGCTTTGTAGTTCTGTGACTTGACCACCATGGACATTAGCTGCAAAAATGGTTATTATTCTTACAACGATGTTTTTATTATTGGCTTGCGTCCGATAATTGCAGGTTTTAGTTTGTAGTTGCAGTTTATAACAGCCTAAATGTGCGTCGTACAATAATTGTTTGTCGACCGATGTACTTAATTACACTCTCATCTTGCTACCAGCTTCACCGCCCGTACCCTGTTACGGTTGTGCGATTTGTACGCTACTAGACAACGCCGTATTGCCTACAGCAGGGGTGGGCAAACTCGGGCCCGTTCGGCTTTTTAATCCGGCCCGCCAAAGATTTTGGAATGTTCGAGATAATTCATTCTAAGTGCTTATTATAAAACTTATTCTAAAACTGCAAATCTGCTGCAAAAAATGTTATTTTCTACTTTTTTCAAGCATTAACATTGTATTTTTTCTGTTTATATTTTATGTGTATTCATCGGGTCAAGTTTTAAAAGTCCATGTGGCCCCTGAGTCGAAAAGTTTGCCCATCCTGGCCTACAGAATGTCTTCGCTTGTTGCTGTGCTTTTCACTCGATTCTGAAATTAATATTGTAGACCTGCTGAGGCAGGTCCAAGCAGCAGGTATAGCCTGCAGATTCTGTATGCAGTAATAATCGTGTTCACACATGGCTCTGCAGTGGCCTGCATCCCGCCTGGCTATCACCTAGCTCGCTTGCCGCCACGCTGCACCTCGGTGCTGCAGTCTAGAATTTCATCTGCTGCGGCCTGAGTCCGATCTCTAGTCCGGGGATTTGCATGTTGACTGGTAAGCAGCGACTGTACTGCATTGGTGCTGAGCTACCTGTACGACCTGCGAGTTGTGAAATCCAATTGGAAATACAAAAGAGGCAGCATTGACATGAAGGTATAGTTGTATCCTGACAGTGCCTCTAATGATTTGCTACATTTTACGGGTTCCAGAAGTTGAAGACTTGAAGACAAGACAGAGTGATAGTTCTTCAGTGTGTTTTACTTACCGTAGGACGTTAAGGAAGATGAACAGAATCAAGTTTTTAACATGAGCACAGCAGGGCTGTGGTATGTCGTGTCACAGCCCTCTACGCTAGTTCCTAAAAATTTGAAATCCATCATACCAACTATTGTATTGTATTTCCACCCAAGTGTACTTCTTGGCATTCCGAGTTTTCCCTCAGTGGTACTAACTAGTTTTCGAGTCCCAGCCTCCTAAACGGGTTCTTCGATGTTACAGTACTTACCTCTCGATTGTCGCCAGGATCCACCCTTTTTAGCACTAGAATACAGTGTTATCTTCGGGGGACTGTGGACAACCTTCAGTGACACCAATCCTGTAGTTCAACATAGGTATCGTCATTTCAAAGAAGCCGGGAGTCACGTAGTGAACCAAAGCTCAGCTGCATAAATGAGGAAATCCAGAATTTGTGACACCATATAAAGACTCGAAGAACCTAACACTTGTATTCTAAAGAGAGACCAACTGGACGAAAGTTCGTAATTTGTGTAACATTGAAGTCGAAGCTTGTAAATCTCGAAAACGAAGTTTAGTGGAAATAATTTCCCTACAAATTAGTTAGGACCTCACTGATAAATTTTCTATCATATTTTATGCTGGAAAATGAATAGATTTTGTTGTTGCTAGTTGGTATCTAGTCACGATATTATACGTACTTGAAAATTTTTTTGTACTACCGCTCAAGATAAGATTTGTACATACAGTCATCTAAATCTGGTTTATTTGTCGCCTTATAAATGTTGAACATCAGAATAATGCACCACGCGGTTGAAGGTAGCTGAGACCTATAATTTTACGTTTATCTTTCTTATCAGCTTCGCTGTATATGTTCGTCTCGAAATAACTATGTGATACGAGCCGCTTATGTGCGAATTTGAACTATGCTGCTCGAGCTCTATATACTTAAAGTAATGCGCATATTCGATTCGGTTTCGTAGTTCGGAATGTTAACATCGAAATTGGAAAAAAACTGTTCTGTGTTCCGTGCAAATCCAAGCGGCCCTGAAAAACGGAAGCGTGAAGCCAAGTCACCACAAAGAATGTTTTATTGAAACTTTCAGGCATTTGAAAGTAGGCTGCCATACTGTGCGCCGATGTCAGAGTATCTGTCGTACCGACTTTTTGTAACTCGATCAGACGCAACGCAAAAGTCTCATCGAACCGACCGAGAGATCCGATTTTTGAGGTTTCAGACTTTTTAGGCAGGAGAGCAAGTTGAAAAACATTTCCGCCTCGATTCTCAGTCAATACAAAGGTTTTCAAAATGCAATCTGCAAAATTGGACGCCCGCTTGTGTTTTGTCGCTGTGGACGTTATTCTTGCAGCGGCCGCTGGTGTAAAGCCTCTACGGTAAGCGGCTTATGGCCTCCTGTGACCACCGCATCCCCGACTGTCCTCACCGGACCTGGGCGCCTCCCCCACATCCCTTAACTTGTGCACTTTTGAATGACTTCAAGAGCTCATATCCGTGTGACCTGCGCCGTGTGCGTCCTCTCTCTGTATAGCTAGACGCTTTAGATTTGGAGAGTTTTGCGGTTCCGCCAAGCCGTGTTATTGGGAGACCTGCCGCTTATGATACTCTCACTGTTGCTTTAACCTGTACCTCTGTCACATCTTGTTTTTGTTTTCGTCAATGTGATTGTTTTATTTTTCATCCCGCCTGGTAATTGTGATGACACTTAGGCCGTGAGGTACAGTTTTATATCGTACGTTAGTGTTGTCGACCTGGGAGAACTATACACCGAGGTAACGGGCCCGTATTTTGAGGCAATGGATGTTCTGAGTGAGAAGAGGTCTCCTGACCATAGCGGGCAATATGAGCTGCTCAGCTCATTATCATCCTATATTCTCTGGTGTATTTTCAACGGGGTACTTGCTAATTGCGAGATTGCATTTGGGCTTAATCACATCGAAAAGATTGCGAACACAGCTCCGTATATCGCAGTGTTCGCAAAGTTCAATTTTCTACGGTCCCCCTGTGATATCGTCCTAATGCACACGGACACCCCCCCCCCCATTAAAATGGCATCAACGTAGTATATTACTGAATCAGTACTGTTGATGTCTATGGCTTCCGGGCCATTGCTTTTCAGTTAATGCAGAAAACATATTGCTACTCATGCCGCAGTCGCGTGACGTATCCCAGCTGAGCTCATTATTCACATAAAACGAGTTTCCATCTTTAACTCTCTTGAATTGATATTGACTCGCCCTAAATGACTATTTGCACTGAATGGTGGTTAGCGTAGGCTGTTCTCGCCGTTTTCGAAAAATTTAAGTCTTTTTTTGTGATCGAGCAAAAGCATTTGGGGGTAACTATGTCATAGTTAACTAAACTATAAACTATTTAAGCTTATATTTTTACTCACATAACTTTAAAATATTCTGTAATTTTCATAATCATCTATGGGATAAAAACAGTGTAATATAGTCACAGAAGCTTCAAACTTCATGAATGAGTAGGGGATCCGTGCGTCAACCAAGTAGTGGGTAAGAGAGCACTTTTTGAGGGTAGGTTCCGACTCCACCTACTTCCGCTTTCCTAGGCCCCGCCCACTTCCGGTTCGCGCCTCCCCCTGACCCCCTCTACACCGGAAGTGCATTGGCCGTCCTAAACCGGAAGCTCACGCGCGAGGGTAGGTTACCCTCAAAAAGTGTTATCTCGGTGCTTTACCAAGTAGTTGTGTGTAGTGTAGCTATTCTGCTGTTCTTAGGGTAGGTTCCGGTTTCCTAGGCCCCGCCCACTTCCGGTTCGCCCCCCCCCCCTGACCCCCGCTACACCGGAAGTGCATTGGTCGTCCTAAACCGGAAGCTCACGCGCGAGGGGAGCCGCGAGGGTAGGTTACCACCAAAAACAGCGGAATGGCTACGCTACACACTACTTTCATATGCATCCTCAATGAGAACCACTGGTATAGTGTTGCCTCCCCAGGACGAGTCCATTATATACTTGACGATAGTTACATTTTCTGGCCACTTTTTACGTGTCCAGTATGTTTCTAATGTACATTTTTTTTATCGTGTTTCTACCCCTGTTTATATTTTGTTTTTCCTCGCTTACGTGCTGTTCTCATGCACATTGGCTCTCCTTACATATGTTGCCCCCCCCCCCTATTATTTGTTGCACGAGCAACGAGAATTTTCAGAAGGTAATAGAGATTTCCAAATTAGCTCTTAGGGTTGCTATTTGTTTAGCTTTTCCCGTACCAACTCATCGCAATTTTAGATTATGATGATACCGAAAACTTTACTACTGGTGTGGTGTGCTCACTGTATACGCGGTCATCGATTCACGGGGTAGCAATATTTAAGAATAATTTAAGGAACCAAATTTAAGCCTGTCATTTTCTGCTCCGTAAGCGTTGCGGCGTTAATCCGTTAATGAACTATCCGGAGTATTTCCCTGCAGTAGGAAAAGATCGAGTCCCATAGGCTGCACACCCTAACTAGGAAACCCACATGGCTCGTGGTATACTCCTTTCCGATGAATAGCTAGCTCACTAGTGCATATAAGATTGCACGGCTGCAGTCGACCGAGGTAATGCGTCATGTAGACGGAAGGCTCGATTGACAACTGCGCCCCCCTGACCATGAAACTACTGCTCTCTAGTGATTGTGAATGACAGAAATGCTGACGCTACTTTCCCCAACATCAAGACAATCTTCCCTGGCTCGATTTTAGATCGTCTGACCTCCAACTAATGAGCCTATCAGCAGTCTCCACTACGAGGTCACTGGCGGTATAAGTAGAGTTTTTTATAGAGTAGCCTATTACTACCAATTTGAAACAATTGAAAAAAATCGTCCGGGGTTAAAAAAAGCATCGTCCCTCACAGCTCGTCTAATGGACCTTTACCTAGTTCATAAAGCTAGATTCATTAGTTTCACCATCGTATGTTGTGGGGAATAGCGCCCCAATGGGACCCCATCAGTCACATTAGCCTCTGTTGGCCTCTGGGCAGCTTTCTTTCGGACCCGCTGTGCTTCCTTCCTTTTTACTACATCGACTGGCAAACGTTGTTCTTTTGTTCCTTTTTTTTCCCCAACGTGTCGCCATGCGCGACGCATCAATAATTGGAAACTCCCTCTTTAGTAACTTCACGTTTCTTTTCGATTACCTTCCCTACTCAAGAAACACCGCGATCTGTCTAGAGAGGCTAAAACTAATGTTTATTCAAATTTAAAATCAGAGGTTCCATCAATGATGAAATGAGATAATTTCCTTTAAAAATACGGATGTTAATATTGTGAAACAATTCACAGTTGTACAGAGGAATGTGAGACGTAGGAAAAATATAATTTCGCTGTTTATCTGGCACTGGGGTCGGACCTGGGACGGTGACGGCAGAATCCATTTAACTTGGCAAGCGACGTGCAGCTCCGATTACTTGCCGCTGAACTCACCATGGTTAATTGACGTTACCTTGTCCAATTAAAACTTTAGCCACCAGGATAAAGTTCACTTAAATTGCTCTCAGATTACAAACTTAGGAATCTGATTACGATAATTTTGTTTTCTTCAAATTACTCATATCGCTCAAGTTTCTTTCCTCATCCATCATTTGATTGATAGTCTAATAGAGTTAAAGGTTTCCCTGAAAGCTCTCTATTAGCATTTCTTTAGCATTGGTATTGATTATAGATTTTGAAAAGATTAAATTCTTTCGAAATCAGAGTAGTTCGTCCTGAGCTCCGACTTTTAGTCTTGTATGTACTAGTGGACGTAATCTTCACTTTGTGATATATTGGTCGAAACGTGGTACATATGTACGTTTGATCAAGCTATAGCTGGGAACTATACTGTGCGCGACTATGCTGCTCTGCTTGTCTTCTGTCGAAATACACGTATACAGTTGTTTTGGTACATGTGTTATTTATTTTACTCCTACTTGTTTCTCACTGCCCTACTTACAAAATTACGAAGCACAGTTGGTTTGGTGCAGCTGAAAAATTATGTTGCAGCTGCCTGGCCTGTACCGAATACATCTGCCAAGTGCAACCCCACTACTTTTGTCCAGCGAAACGATTCTTTTTCGTCCACGAGTTTCCGTCTGTCCCCAAAGCCAATGCAGTGTAGGACCGATGACCCAATTGAAAATTACTCAAGTCCACGTGTGGTTACTTTTTCAAACACGAATACGAAACTCGTGCATTTTCTCCTGTCAAAATACTAATCTTTGTCTACAAGATATCTGTGAGCTTTGGGCTGAGCCAGTCAGGATAGTATAGATTCGGATTCTGTCGGAGCCGGACATTTTTTTCCTGGGGAGTGGGGCAAGAGCTGGAGTCGTAGCTGGGCTTGTTGTATGAGTCGGAGTTGGTGAAAATGTACCTAGTTTGTAAAGAATTGGAGTCGGGCATATCTGCGAACCAAGGGACCGGAATTGGATGTTGACTTGACCCAAGAGCCGGAATCGAAACTGCTCCATCCAACTCAGTTGCCAGTTGCACTTTACCAAACAATCTCTTCATTACTTGCCGTTGAAATCCTGCTGTTTCGTCCGTGACCGCCAGTCTATCAGATTCGGAACACCAGTCAGCGCAGGCTGTGCCTCTGCCCGTCGCTCATTAGGCGGAAGGCAGAGAATTGCTGCACGGTGTCATTTGTCTCTGCAGCAGCGCTAACTTTTGTGATTTGCGCCTCCAAGCGAACAAGTTGCGATGATCCTGCGCTGCATCTCCTGCGCTATGGACCGCTCTGCCTTTAATTTTGTGGCGCACTCGCTGCTTTTATTTGCATCGCTATGTTTTTTATGTGAATGCGTCCCGATGGGAAATGTGTCTGTGAGGTGAAATGTGTTTTTACTATTACATTGATATGTTGGCAAGTTTACCCTTAAACGGGTGACTCACACTCACTGAATGAATGTTTGTGTTAGGTCGGAAACTAAGTTATTGCCGGTTTTCGCATTCCAAAACTTCAAAAAACCGACGAGGACTTAGTTTCCAAACTCATATTATGCAAATTATTTAACGAAAGTTGAAATATTTGCATGGAGTTCATTTGATCAGAGCATTGAACTAATGTGGCAAGTTGCGGGATGCAGTGCTGGTGCAAAAGTTCTCTGTAGCTTTGTTCCTTGATGACAATGTAAGTTGTTTACAAATGGAACACAAATCCCTTCGGTACGGTGGAATACCTATGCTAGTATTATAAGTAAAAATAAACACCTGGCGTTCTTTTACCACTGCAAAGTCGTACGAATACGTACCTATCCATGTTTATCGAATTCGTGTCGCTGCCATACGTAATAGGTTAACACTGCAATTACCTCTCAGATTCTACCTGTTTTCTAATTTATTCTATCGTGGTAATTCGATCTAGCGGAGTATGTTCGTGTATGCTTGGTAATATGCCGTCCGAAAATGACTGATGGTGGTTATTTTCTCTTCGCGACAGTCCTCTCTATTATCGCCGGGCACAGGTTCTTGGAAAAGTACGAGAGCGCACGCATGGAAATCACATCACGTTCCTGAACCTTATTTTTTGTTATTAGAGCCACACGTATGGGGCTCTTGGTCAGGAACATTGCAGTAAAGACTCTGTGGACACGGCCTTATATTGGTATTTTTCCCCGAAACAAAAGTGGGCATTAGACGCAATTATGAGCAGCATTTCGATCACGAGTCAGACAGCTAATGATGCCACTCTTGCATTCNGGTCAGGAACATTGCAGTAAAGACTCTGTGGACACGGCCTTATATTGGTATTTTTCCCCGAAACAAAAGTGGGCATTAGACGCAATTATGAGCAGCATTTCGATCACGAGTCAGACAGCTAATGATGCCACTCTTGCATTCCCACTTGTCGTGTCCCCGCCTAATATCCTGGGGACCTTGCGTGAGGTCAGCTCATTTCTGTGTATAAAGATTAAAAATTTTTGTTGGCACCAAGGTTAAATGTCTGTGTCTGACATTGCTCGGAGTATGCCAGGATTTCATTACTTTTTTTTGGGGCATTGTGAATTTTTTCTCGTTTTCCCCAGTTTACACTGAACGTCGTTTATGGAATCCCCATTTGCACAACTATGCCTGGGCCAGATCTCGTCAGCGCTGCATGGCGCTATGGATAATGCCGTTGTCTTTTCCTATTGTACGGTGAGTGGCACACGATGTGCGCTGATTTAGTCAATTGACTACTTGTAGCTATATCAGGACAGAATTCAATTATTGCTGAGTGAATTAACAGATATGCCCTATTTCCCCGATTTACGTTGAATGGTGTCAAGTTTTCACAGCGAATGCGTGTTTATAGCTTTTCGTCTGATTAGGAATCATGTTCTAAAATACGCGAGCAATGCATATTCCCCATTTTATATTCACTTAAAGAAATGACAAGAACTGATTATGGTTGCTCTGAATCGCGTCACGCAACATTCATTCGTATTCGCCAGTTTGTGCTGCAGTACCCGGAACAGTGCTTAATGATGCAATAATACAAACAAAATCGTCAATATTAACCCATCACCGCTCGAAGAAAGTTAGTTTTCGTACCAATTGCACTATTATGACAAGTCATTCAAACGATAAAGATTAACAATACCCTGATGGGGAACTGCTAATGTATCGTAATATATTTTACTAATACACATCGTGTGTCTCTTTTCAAAAATTGTTATGTATGCATAGCCTGATTGTTTCATCAGTTATTTCCTCTTATATTTTACACTGAAGCAGGCGATTTGCAAAAGAAATTGACATGCGCTGGTGAGACCATACATGCATAGGACACCCGTACTCACTGCCTAGTCGCACCACACCGTAAACCATCAAATAACCAATAGTCCAGCACCACACTCCCTGCAACACCCACCTTTGCTGGGGCTCTAATCTCTGGAATCGCCCGGTGGCGCTATCGTCTCTTGCGACGATTTTGCGTGCGCAGATCGTGTGCGCGTGAGCGGCATTCACGTTGGTGCGCCGCGCTGCCCGCTGTATCGCTGATTAAGTTGGGTTAGGTTAGATTTGGTAATGTTAGGTAACGTTAGGTTAGATAACGTTAGGTAAGGTTAGGTAACGTTAGGTAAGGTTAGAGAGGTTAGATTGGATTAGGTTGGGTTAGGCTGGGTTGGGTTAGGTTAGGTAAGAAAGTTAGGTATGGAGGTTAGGTTTGGCTTTAGGTTTGCCTAGGTAGTGTTTATTTTAGTGGTTGCGCGCGCAGGAAAGCTTACGTGAACGCAAAATGGTCGCGAGAGACGATAGTGCCGCCTGGTGGCGCTATCGTCTCTCATGACGGAGATGTGTGCGTGTTTGTGTACGCAGTTCGTGTGCGCGTGAGCGGCGTTCAAGTTGGTCGCCGCGCTGCTTGCTGTATCGCTGATTAAGTTGGATTAGGTTTGGTAACGTTTGATAAGGTTAGGTTATGTAAGGTAAGGTTAGAAAGGTTAGATTGGTTGGAAAGGTTAGATTGGATAAGGTTAGGTTAGAAGCTTAGGTAAGGAGGTTTGGTTAGGTAAGGGTAGGTTAGGTTAGGCTGGGTTAGGTTAGGTTTGCCTAGGTAGTGTTTATTTTAGTGGTGGCGCGCGCAGGAAAGCTTACGTGAACGCAAAATCGTCGTGAGAGACGATAGTGCCGCCCGGTGCATGTCTGTCTTCTCCTACCTACGGGAAGCGGCTGTGCTCTGCCTGCCTGACTATAGATAGGACAGTCAACCAACAGCAAGCTTCCAAGTCAAATTTGCTAAAAGTTAGTATCCCCATGCATTGATATTCATAATTATACAGTGGAAGCAATGTAGACTTTTGGAATTCTAGTCTCTGCAACTCTCCAAAACTAGTTCATTCATCAAGTGGCTGCACTAATTAGATGGGTATCTATAATCATTCAGTTCATTCTGCTGCTGAAGTGTCCATGGTGCTCCGGATGATTTTAATTCTCATGTTTTTTTTTTCAATCGACTGAGTTTCCTCACCGTTCTTCATTATCCAATCCGCGTAATTTTCTTTAGCTAGTCACTTGTTGGCAACGAAACGTTCCCCTGAGCAGAGGTCGGACATTTTCAGTTTTTCGTTGCCGCCAAATTTTTATCTTGAATTGGGTACATTCTGCAGCCAAAATTCGTTGCGGAATATTTATGAAAAAGTATACGTATTTTTCTTGATAGTTGCTGTGTTTTATGATCCGAACATACTGAAAATTTACGTTTTTTATTACAGGCGAAAATTCTGGTGCCCTAACTTTGATTGACATCGATCATAAGTTTTGTTGATATCAACAGACAATAAAGCATACACGAGTGATTCACTTATCCAGCAAATTCAGTATACATAAGCAAGAACAGTAAGGTTTAACCACAAGTATTTTGCTACAGTTTTCGCAGTATAAGTACCCTTGAATTCTAAATGGGAATACGTTGCATCGAAGAATTACTGCATTCTATATTACCTAACTAGAGTGCCCGCGCTGTCAAAAATGACAGTAAGAAATTTGTGATGACCCTTCTTCATTGATCATACTTTCGGTACCTACTGATATGCTTCTGAAGGATACGCTACAGCGACCTACTCAAATTGTCATAAGAGTAGAGCGCTCTCTGTTTTTGTTCATCTGAGCAACACACTCCTTCCTTCCCTCACACACTATGTGAAAAATCAATATATATATTAGCAAGGAGAGAAGCATCACTGAAATTAATTCAATTTCCCGTCGCGTATTCTGCATATGGCATGATAGAGCTTCAGTACATCGAAATTTTTACGCTCAAGCAAAAATTGCTTTGTCAAAGGAAGAAATTAAGCGAGCTGGAAAAAATACCTGCCAGTGTTTATTGCTTTGTGAAAAATCGCTTCTATTCTTCTCTGTTGAATATTTGTTCAATTTGTACGTCTAGAACTGAAAGAAAATAGCTTCATTGTATTGAGAAAAAACCATACTCTATGATAGAGGTAAAAGCTGTAAATATTTTCATTGTTTCGATTTCAACTTCCGCTGAGAAAGACGTGTATTCTAACATAATATTGAAATACGATTACAATCATCTACAACGTGGTCTATTTTCCACCTATCCGTTTTCTGTGCCGCGTGACAGGATGAACTTAGACTTCTCCCCTCAGGGGGCATAGGATGGGCCATGTAGTCCATAGGGTTTTGTTAGAAAGGTTCGCCCATCCTATGTTATGGGGAGCAACGCCCCAGGGTACCTTAGCTATATTAGCTAGGCCTTCGGGACGTCTGTCTTTCGTGCCCACTTTGCTTCCTTCCACTTCATACTCCTGCTGATGATACTTTATTGTGTTCTTTCGCTTCTTTCCCGACTTCCTGTTCCCATCCCATACGCGTTGATCCTGCGGGGGAACAGTTTCGTGCATGGGTCCCCTTTTTAATGGACATGCTATATGTCCATTATTTCTTCCTCTGTCAGATCACCATAGTTATAGAGATGGTGGCTCAATCGATTCAATAATCTAATGTAAACTGACTATACTGTTGTCTCCTAACTGGCATAATTTTTGCCTGTTTCTTAAAACGTGGTAGAAAGTAAACAGATAAATACACAAGTCTTTATTATATTTTAGATCAGCATATAAATGCATAATCATATGAACACAAAACGTTGGTGATTATAGTATTTTGGTTAAAGTCTAATGAATTTGTTACTCTCAGATCGCGTCGCTGATTATGTCTGTTTTGCCTGTTGTGTTCCTATCTCCGTCTATAGTTCTTACCACAGCTCCTCGAGTGGTTGCGACTGACATTTTAGCGTAGTAGGTATGGGGCGGTGAAACGTTCGTTCGAGATGTCTTGTTTTCGAATACTAGGCGAAGTACTTCTATTCTCCCCCTCATGCAGGGGGCGCAGAATACCTAAGTCATAAGCCATATAAGGTTATAAGCTTCCCGACCTTACGCTATGAAGACCAACAAAAGGTCTGGTTCTCGTATAACGTCCTTTCGGAAGGACCGTGATGCCTTTATATGATTTAAGTTATAGATCCATTATTGTCACTGAGAGCATACCAGAGATTAATTTAGCCCTATGGCGTACGGCTTTTCGGCATCTCTTTCTTTCATGCTCACTCCGCATCTTACTTTTCATTATACGTAGTTCTACTGACTATATAAGATTATATTGGAGTCATCGCTAAAACTTACAGCCCGTCCTTTAGCACAGCATCACGCAAAATAACACTAAGGCCCCATCCTCTCAACAGCTATTGTCCCAACTTCCCGGGCGGAGCGCTGAGTCTGGCCCTCACCCTACCGTTGCCAATGCAGCCTCACTTTCGCTTCACGACGGCGAGCCTTAATTGTTTTCTGCACGATGCATCTTAGCAACCTGAAAGTAACTCCGTTCTGGGCTGCCAGACGTGCATTGCAAAGCGATATCTTGCACATGGTTTTCAAGATCTCACCACGTCGGGCTAGTACTTTCCTCTTTAACCCAATATATTGTGCCTACATAGCCCATCACTTTTCGTTGGAATAATACTATTTGCAACGTCCACAATGTGAACATTTAGAGCGTTCAGATGTTTATCGACGCAGCCTCCGTATTAACTTGCTTATAAAATGTACCTTACCTACATAGACAAATAATGAGTATCTGAGGCGATGTTGCACAGTGTAGCAGGCGTGCCTCGTGGCGTGCTCGGTTATCGTGCTCTATCTCAAGTTGTGTCGGTCACTCACGACACTCCCGACGCCATCCAACTGTCGTAATTGAGCCGTAAAGGCGCCGGAATTGTTGGAATGTAACCGAAGTTGAGTGATGTACGAGGGTCTGGAGATAGCTAGTAAATTATGCGGTGTCTTGGGCCCTGGTGATAACTCGAGCGTAGCCTTTGCTTCGTCATGCGTCATCGGAGCAGCTTAATAT
>LQNS02278080.1:10142047-10176564 GCA_001587735.2 Parhyale hawaiensis
TCTATGGTATAAAAGTAGGAAGCTAATGGGATTATTAGGAGGTCTGTAGGAAGCGGTCCTGTTAGCACTTGCAGGTCAGCCAGTTAGGGAGGTCGTTAGCTAAATGACTGGCCTAATACACACCATAAATAACCTGGTGCCCAGCTTTGCTTTTTCTTTTGTTAGTGGTCGTTTGTGTGTCTCGAACGATATGGTCCTAGCTGTTTGTTGTGCAGTCTTTGGTACTGGGTTGTTTGTGTTGCTTGTTGCGCAGTCTTTTTTGCAGTGTTGTTTGTGTTCTGGTCGAATCTGTCCTATTAATTTTCTGTTTATTCTTTTTTCCGTGAGCTGTACTGTGGGTCATGCAGCTAGTTCGACAATCTTCTGTGGCGCATTGTTTTATTTGTTTGTGTAAAATGTGTTGCGTAAGGTTCATCCGCTGCACGTGTGGTGTGTGTCCAATAAAACACTTCACTCTTTTCTGTAGTAGCGAATGTCACGGACTTTTCGCGAACCGCTAGGTCAACTCATATTTTATGATCGAGGAGTAGCGCGCCAATGGTCCTCTCTAGTTGCCTCAGTATTTTGTGCCTACTTTTGACATTTTCGTCTTGTAATTAGATCTTTTTGCTCCCTTCATTTATTTTTGTACTCACTATTATATGTGCCGTAATCCTTGGAGGAGTACCAACATGCGCACTTTCTCCATTTTGAACGCTCTGTTGCAAATTACTTCTGTTAGCTATTCTTCCTGTACGTGTCATCTTCACAGTTGGAGTTTAAGCTAGCAAACACTAATTATAGTATGTGCATATCTGTAGTTGTTATGTATCGAAACTTTCTAAACACGACGGTTCCGTTATGTACATACAGTTGCGTCCAAAATTAGGAACCAAACAATGAAATATTTGATATCTCCAGAACCAAATATTGTAATAGCGTGAAATTTTTACTGATGATACCTTATACCTAGTCTTTAGTTTCCCTACGCACTATGCGTATGCAACTACTCGTTATTGAGACTAAGACTCTAAATCTCTTAGTGCCGAGGGTCCGTTAGCAGGGTAGGGTAGAAGTGAAACTCGAAGACGGACTAAGGATGTATTCCGAGTTTCACTTCTACCCTACCCTGCTAACGGACCCTCGGCACTAAGAGATTTAGAGTCTTAGTCTCAATAACGAGTAGTTGCATACGCATATTGGCGCCCCACGTTGGGCGCCAATATGCGTATGCAACTACTCGTTATTGAGACTAAGACTCTAAATCTCTTAGTGCCGAGGGTCCGTTAGCAGGGTAGGGTAGAAGTGAAACTCGAAGACGGACTAAGGATGTATTCCGAGTACTAAAGCAGGCTTATTACAGGCTGATAAACTGAAGGGATGTTCCCCCGACTGAGGTGTATCTTAAAGTGCTGATGAGTGCTGGGCGGCCAGCCTATTTATTACCTACCTAGGAAGGACACGCAGTANATTTTCTATGGTATAAAAGTAGGAAGCTAATGGGATTATTAGGAGGTCTGTAGGAAGCGGTCCTGTTAGCACTTGCAGGTCAGCCAGTTAGGGAGGTCGTTAGCTAAATGACTGGCCTAATACACACCATAAACAACCTGGTGCCCAGCTTTGCTTTTTCTTCTGTTAGTGGCCGTTTGTGTGTCTCGAACGATAGGGTCCTAGCTGTTTGTTGTGCAGTCTTTGGCACTGGCTTGTTTGTGTTGTTTGTTGCGCAGTTTTTTTTGCATTGTTGTTTGTGTTCTGGGCGAATCTGTCCTCTTAATTTCCTGTTTATTCTTTTTTCCGTGTGCTGTACTGTGGATCATGCAGCTAGTTCGACAATCATCTCTGGCGCATTGTTTTATTTGTTTTTGTAAAATGTGTTGCGTATGGTTCATCCGCTGCACGTGTGATGTGTGTCCAATAAAACACTTCACTCTTTTCTGTAGTAACGAATGTCACGGACTTTTCGCGAACCGCTAGGTCAACTCATATTTTATGAGGAGTAGCGCACTAATGGCCCTCTCTAGTTGTCTTATTATTTTGTGCCTACTTTTGATATTTTGTAATTAGATCTTTTTGCTCCCATCATTTATTTTTGAACCCACTGTTATATGCGCCGTAATCCTTGGAGGAGTACCAATATGCGCACTTTCTCCATTTTAAACGCTATGTTGCACATTACTTCTCTTAGCTATATTCTTCCTGTACGTGTCTTCTTCACAGTTGAAGTTTAAGCTAGCAAACCCTTATTATAGTATGTGCATATCTGTAGTTGTTATGTAACGAAACTTTCTACACACGACGGTTCCGTTATGTACATACAGTTGCGTCCAAAATTAGGAACCAAACAATGAAATATTTGATATCTCCAGAACCAAATATTGCAATAGCGTGATATTTTTACTGATGATTACCTTATACCTAGTCTTTGGTTTCCCTACGCACCAGGTTCAGGCAAATAATAGAAATTTGTTTATCACATACTTATTGTTTCATATGTGTCCAAAGTGAAGAAACTAATTTTAAGTTTAGCTAAATAAAACAAAACCAAACAAAAAACACAATCTCTATTAAATATTTTGTGGCAAGAACTTTATTCTCGATTACTGCTGCACATCTTTTCCCACAAGATTTCATCAAATTTTGACAATCAGCTGCTGTAATATGAAGTTACTTCCATGAATCTTCCACATTAGTTGGATTTCTTGCCATTACCTTCTCCCCTATATAGTGTCTCTCACACGTTTTCAATTGGGTTCATATGTGGACTTTGAGCTGGCCAATCCATAACATCGACTCCTTGCTCTCTCAGGTAATTCACTAAGAGTTTCGCCTTATGGCATGAAGCATTATCATGTGTAAAAATTGGAGTGTTAACGCCAGAATCTTTCAATGCAGGAATAATATGATGTTCTAATACATTTAATTTTCCCCCTTTTTGTCTTCTTGCATGTTACTTGCCATCACTCCCAAACTAATTGAACTTGGATTTGTCGCTGAAAGACACCCGAGACCAATCAGCGTCTGACCGTAGCACATGCCTATTGGCGAAAGCTAACCCAGCTATTTTGTTTTTTTTTCTTGGTTATCGGCGGTTTCTTCGTAGGACAACGCGCAAATAAACCAATTTCATGTAAATATCTTGACATTGTTGGCCTTGAAATACTAACTTCATCTTTCACATGTTCGGAAATACCTCCTGCAGTGTTGAAACGATCCTCTAAAGCGAGGCGGTGTATGGACATGTCCTGCCTGACTGTAGTTTTCCGAGGACGGCCGGGTTTCTTCTTGCTGCTTGGGTTGCCGGTGTCTTCATATATATAACATTAAAATATTACAGACAGCACTTTTCGAGCAGTTGACCTCATTAACAGTGTGTTGCATAGTGTGTTTTTCTTTCATCAGCTTCACAATTTTCAGTTTAGTGTGAGAATAAATTTTTGTTCGTTCAAACATGGCGGCAACTAGTAGTATTGATGAACACCTATCTGAAGCTTCTTTATCTTCTCAGTTACTTATCAGAAGCACGGAAAATCGAATTTAAATTATATAATTTTTTATTTAGTGTCCTAATTTTGGACACATACAAAACAGTAAATTTGTGATAAACTAATTTCTATCATTTGCCTCAACCTAATACACAGGGACATCAAAAACTAGGTATAAGGTAATCGTCAGTGAAAATTTCACGCTGTTTTAATATTTAGTTCTGGAGATATTGAATCTTCATTGTTTGTTTCCTAATTTTGGACGCAACTATAGAGTTGAACCGTAAATGTAAGTCTAACCCACAGTATGCTACGTGTCACATTTTCCTTTGACATATACTCATGCCCCGTAGTCTGATAAATCGCGTGTTTTCCTTGACATTGCACTGTCATACAACAAAGTATGCGGGCTAGCACACAATAATGTATTTGTCATGTACATTCACTTTTGATTAACGGTCAGATAAGGGCTTGAGTAAGTGTTCTTTTCACGCCTTTACGGGGCCTCTCCGTGAGAACCCAAATGCTCTGCGTGTTTACGCTCCAGCATTTGGCGAAAAGACAACATCTTTGTGCGTGCCTGACCGCAGTTGTTGTCCAGCAGGTGCGAGCTATTGCGTGAGCAGCGAGAGTGAAGACTCTGTCCAGTTGTTTCCCATGATGCCTAACTCAAACCTCGAGTGTGAAGCTGGCCGCAATCTCTTTGGTGTCCCATCATTGTGATATAGCAAACATGTTTAAGGCTTAATAAAAGTAATATCTCTATCAGGACTTTATACCGAATATGATTACATACATTAACATTGTGTACTGTCTGCATAATAACATTGATTGTCGGCCCAACTCTATTAACTGTCGCTAGATCATCGCGATGTAATAACCACGGACGCATGTCGTGCCAGGCTACCACGACATTGCACAGACGGCAGCCCTTACCTTGAAGAATATTAATGCACTGCGTATAGTTGGGCTTACATTGTTTTAACTCAACTGCGCCTCACTCGCAAATGTAGGACGCACCTGAGCCCCGAGGTGCAGCTTAGGTAAATACAGCTGGTGCACAGCAACTTGTACCTTGCTTGAGGCTTCGACGTTTCCATTAGGGCGCGAGCTACTGTTCCGGTCAGTGATATGCTGTTGGACGATGGGCGTTAACAGTTTCCTTTCAATGTTCTTTATTATGCAAATGTTCTTCAACAGCTTGGCTAGGTAGTATGGCTTTTACGAGTTCCTTATTTCCCAAAGTATATCTTTTATTCAATCGACTTCTACTGAGTCATTTCTATCTTTTACAACGTACTACTCAACGCATTCTTTTACAATACTCATCTTTACGCCACAGGACAGTTCTCCCAAGTGACATATGCGCAAAAGACATCAGTTATATCACGAACACTGTTCTGATAGATCTTCCTATTCAAAAATCACCATATAGCTCTGTCTGGCGCGCATCTTCCCAGCATCCTCTGGGGCGCCTTTGTTCCAAATGTTCGTTACTTTGCGTATTTTATGCATTGGAACGGATTTGAGGATCCGTTATATTGCCTTGAACGAGCGAGCTTCCTACCAAATGATGTCCATTGAGGGAATTTTTGATGGTATTTTTGGGTGACGAGAGACCTGACTGGACGCTCCCGACTGCGAGAATTGTCCGACTTTATCTTCCGTCGGACGGTCGTTATCCGCCTTGTAATGATCGCCTTATGGAAATGTTCTCCATCTACTCTGATCTCTGCATCCATTGCTGTCATTAGATCTAAAGAATATTGTCAGTTTGCTTTGTTAAACACACGATGTGCTTGCGCTGTGTGCCATCCTTCGCTTCACCATATGGCATCTCTGATGATGAGTAGTCCTCTATGTCTTCTATTAATGTCAGCCCTACATTGCGTCTCTTGCGTATTTGTTCTGACGCTCGTACGTGCATCGACCGCTGGCACTTCGTACGATACGACGTTACCAATCGTACAAGACTGCGTGTGTTGCCTGCGCTTAAATATCTACTGAAAAGCTGCAGCGCTCTTTGCCAACGTCATGTGTTGGTGCTAATTATTACATGCGTTACTGCAGTGATGTGCTTCTATTAAATGTAAATTATGTACGGTAAATTGTGTCGTTGTTCTGGTTACATCGTGTCGTTGTGAGGCATCGATCGCCATATTTTACTTTACTTGATCGTAAACAATGTTATCACAGCAGTTAAAAAAATACATTTCTATAAATCAATATAAAATAGTTTGTCAGAACGCTCTTTAAAGGTTGGCATCTGAATGCCAGCAACTACCGGATAGACTGACTAAACGTGTAGCTTCTATTGTATTACATCTTTGTTTTGTACATATTTTATTTTAGTCGAACATATATGTTTGATCTCCGAAACCTCAGCTACTGTTACTCAACCGAAAATTTTAGGCAAACAGCCCATATTATCCACTAGACATGTAAAAATGTTTCTATTGGGTGTGCTGCTATAACACCTCAAAATATAGGGGCTGCGGTGGCCTGGCTGCTGCAGCAAGGCTCTCTGTCGGTTTCTTCTGCCCTTTGGTCACATTTCATTTCTGTAAACTATTAACTTGCCGGCCTGAAGGGTCATCCTGTCACGTTTCTAATAGTGCTTATTTTCCAAAAACTTATATTTTGTTGCATACGGTGAAGGTATTGTGATGCCTGCAGCAATTGCTTGCAATAACGATGTGCTAACCATAATTTTGTCTTGTTCCAGGTATGTTGGTGACGTGATAGAAGAACGTTGGGATACGTCGTAATTTTCACAAGAAATCGTGAGTACTGGCGTATTGCTACACTGCTCTGTACCGAGTAATTTTTTTTCTTGTTTCATTATTTTACGGTCTCACTGTTATATACTGCCAAATAGTGCTTGTCATTGTAGGCTTACGCGTGCGGTTATTCTTACTTGTCAATTTGTTACTTTGCTGCACTTATACCAGTGGCAATTGCTGATGTTAATAATAGTCTGTCTGTTGCACTTTACATAGTACATGATCTCCCGAGTTTTTTTTAACTATATTACCGTGACTCCTGTACTATCAGATTACTAAAAAAAAGTTTGTACGGTTTTTATCTTTAATATCTAACAAAGAACACAAGAACTCTCTATGTTACCTGATGCATTTGAACTGCTAACCTACCATCGCTCGGGTGACCAGTGCTGCTGTTCACCAAACTACTTACTATACGAGCTGCACTCGTTTAATCGAATACTCATATGTAGAACTATTACATATCTCGAACCCGTTGTGCATCGTAAAAATTGCCAGACGACTTCAGTTGTTCTGGACTCAAAGCTAGGTAGCTTACGAACCGCCGATCTGTATTATATCTAAGAGAACAAACTGCTTCTTTGTCGTAGCGCTGGCACCCATGATCTGATTACTCGTACTGTATAATTTCCTAAACTGACATTTTTAGTGGTGCTTTGTTTTACTTAGGCTTGCTGCGGCTGCGTTCACGCATATAATATTCCAGGTTCGATATGTGTAGACTCAGCTTGAATATCCTAGCTACCTAATGCTGCTGATTTTCTCTTGCATATGTTCTGTAAAAGACTCATAAGAGTAACATACGGAGAGCCCATCACAAAGATTGGTTTTGTCGCTGTTGCAGCTCCTATCTAAAATCTAGGTCAGCTGTGCCTAAATAACACCGCTCGACGCTAATTACTGCGTTTAATGGTTTGGAACAAAATCCTGCCAACTTTTCTAGGCGGTCATTTCTGTAGGACATGCAAATCCGCTCCTTTGTGTTTGTTTTTTCTCTCACCGTGCCTTCAGCGATGCGGGGTCAGTGGCCTGTGCAAAATTTTTACCCAGCAGTTCGCCTGCAAAACTTTACTGTTGCATATTTCTGCGCGTCACTTCCTTTTCCGAGTTTTGCTGTCGCATCGTGCGACGAGTGTGAGGGGGACACTGGGATGGATGCTTACGAGTCAAAGATCCCTGCTCGGCACCCCTGATTGCGAGGGCATTGTTTAATATATTAATATGAAAGGCTGTAGATTTACGTCTGATGCAAAGAACTCCAGTATTGCTTTATTATTATTATTAGCTGTAAATTTCGGCTGGTGACTGGGCAGTCTAGTGCCAGTCTCTGCGGCACTGCTGCGGCTTTACTGCTGGCATTCAAAGCGTTATTTATATTATTCTATATAAGAATATTATTTTCCGTTGCATAAGAAATTTTCGAACAAGATGTCACTGTGACGAATTTGTTACACAATGTCGCAGGGGGCTAACCCTTCATGTCATAATTACTTTTCTACTGAAAACTTATCACTTTTGCGTAGAAAACTGAAAATATTCAGATGTCGAAATTGAAATATAGCATTAGTAACGGCGATGCGCTGGTGTGATGGATGTAGCTACCGTATACTTTTGAGAACGACAGTATCAGCTCTCTGCTGTCCGATTGACCTAAAAATTTCGGCGATTCGTAAAGAATCGACCCCTTAAATCGAAATATAGAAGTTTCTGGTGGTTGTGTCCTCAGTATACTAGGCTGAAACGCACACACACACACACACACAGAGACTGTGTGCTTTAAACAGTGGCGGTGCTAAGAGGGCATAAGAAGGGCTAGAGGCCGTAGGGGTAGGTTAGCTAGGTTCACCCATCCTTTGTTACGAGGAACATCGACTCAAGGGGGTTTGTGTAGGTTACCTTAGCCATTAGTTAGACCTTCGGGACGTCTGTCTCTCATGTCTACTTTGCTTCCTTCGAGTATCATACTCTTACTGATGTTACTTTCCTCTGTTCTTCTTCTTCTTTCCCGACTTGCTGTGCCCATGCGCGTTGATCCTGTGTGGGAATACCCTGGTGTATAGGTTTCACGTCCATCGTGTCATAACTAGCTAGACATGCCCTTCCTTTTCTTCTCTTAGTACAGCTTAGTAGTGATTTAGGGTGGCTTAAACTATCTTATATACTTTATACTATACCAATCATCACGGTGGGACTTGAGCCCCCCAAGAATGAGCAGAGCCCCTCCCCACCCCCTTATCCTGGCCCAGTATTGCTGCCATACAACCAACATACCTACATGTGTATATTGCGAAGCCCCTCCGCATTTTACTGTAGCCCCTCAGCCTTCCCCCAATGCAAATTTCCTGGCGGCGCCACTGACTTCAAAAGGTTTTAACCCATACTTAACACGTAGGATTCAATGCACATACCATTACATACATTACTTGTTTGCCTTAACCGCGTGCCTTATCTATGTAAACTGTGTGTTCGTGAAAAAGAAAATAAAAAGTTCAATGGAGTAGTCGGTGCAACATGCGAATTTATTTCATTCGTAGTTCGTTAGCAAACGTTGATTTACTAGACGACCATAATAAACTCGTACACTTTGTGACGAGAAATTGGTGGAATGGCTCGTTGATAAACGTACTGTGCTTACCACAAGTTGCTCATGATATAGTATGCGAGTTTATTGGGATAGTCTGCTTAAGCTCGTGAAGACACCTAAAGCTGTGCCGTAAAACCACGTACTGTACGAAGCATTTTGTCAATCATTCAGTATCTCACGGTGCAAAATATTTTACTTAGATTATAGATAATGCGTTGGTGTAAGCCTTTGTAAACACAACGCGGTCTTTTAAGAGATGAAGATAATGGATGTAGCTATAGAGTGTTAATTAAAAGTAGAAACTCGTGCACGAGGATGTTAACCCGCATTCGTACAGTAAGACGACCAAGTACGGGAGGAATAGAACAAAAACTTCATTAGTAGGAGTATGAAAATGGAAGGAAACTAAGTGGGCACAAAACGAAGCTGTCCCGCAGGCGTAGCTAAGACGATTGTAAGCTATTGGATCCCCAGCAAAAATTTCCCTTACCCGTCATCACCACACCTACTATCACGTAGCATTGATAACCACGCCGTGCCAACCCTATCCATACTCCTGTCTACCAACATTAGGTAGCCACTATCACTGCGCTCGGGTCTCGCTAACTGAGGTAGCGTGCGCACTATCACAGTGAGGGCCTCCCTCTGTGTACTGTTCCAGGGCATTGTACTGCCGTGGCGCTATGGACAAGCTCTGCTCTGTGCCGCCTCACCTGACCTTGCTAATAGCAACTCAATAGCACACACACCAGTGCCCTAAATAGATAGCCTCGCTCTACCTATACGAGTGTTACCTTCATTCTATGGGGTAAGTGTACTTATTCTTCCACGATCTTATGACGGCCATGCATTTACGAGTTATGTTCAATGACGCAACTGTGGAAAGCCGAGCATATAATTCTACCGTTTGTGACAATGTATCATTTTAAGCTGACGACCGTTTTGAATTGGTCGAGTTTGTAATACGCTCAAAACTTTACTATTCCATTGACTTTTTTTCCGCTTTTCGCGCTCCAATTAATTTAGGGTCTTTTTTCTGTGCTTTTCTTATATTCCCGACTTGTTCTCTAGTACGAAGTTCATCAATGAGGAGATTCCTGTTTTGCAATGACGTACCACGTGTCCCTTCCTTTTCCTTCTTTAAATTCCTTAGTTTGTCACGAAGGCTTTAAGTATAGCAAGCTATAATAGATAATTATTAGTGTATCGTTGCTTGTTGTCTTGCCGGGGTTATCGCCATTTGTGATGGCTTTGTTTGCTGCAGTGCTGTAGAGTCGTGCCGGTATCTCTTTCACTGATGTAAACACAGCGCTAGTATTGCACTGTTGGAATAGCTGAGATACTGTAGGCCTATCTTGCGGTGGATTGTCGTGATGCTGTAGTATGGGCCCAGTATCAATTACTTGCTGTATATTGTGAACTAAGTGTACTTTAGCCCTTGACTTTTTACTGTATAAACATTGGTGTCGTTTGCTTTTTGGAGTATCGCTTTCAGCGCTCTGGCTGCTGTTTAGTTTGTTTTCGAGATCCCTACAAGTAATCACTTGCACACTCTGCAACTCCACTGTTTGTTTTAGGGCCTTGAATTAATATCCTAAAGACCATTCGTATCTGCAACGTTCTAGAGCTCCTCATGTAGCAGAGACTGCAGCTACACTCCCAAATGCGCTTCGTTCGACCTACAGATATACTCTCACTCACAGCACTTTTACCCTCATGTATCATTCGAATATGTGAAACGTTCCTTGCACACGACTTTCTCATAGATTTATCGATGGATTGCAACGTATCATTCCGCGGTCTATGACTTAATCTGTTACTGCTTCTTATGACAGGTCAGTCGCGTTTCTAACAACGTTATGCCTATTAACAGCTGCTGTGCAACCTATTGACACATACTACCCTTCTTCCGGACCCTTATATTGTTCCTAGGAAAAAAAGGCTTTATTTAGTGCATCGCGATGTGAATTGTATATGGTACGCATTGTCATAGGAATGCTATTGCCTATCCTTCAAAGCATGATCATTGTGTTAACGGGAACAGTTAAGTTTGGTCAGGACTTGAGTAAGCACTGCACCGGGAGTACAGAGCTGCCCGACGCACACGGTAACATCCCGTGTCGCCACCAGCTGTGCGGGCTGCGGCAGCGATCGTGTTGCTGCTCTCACATGCTGCTGCGAGCGCCGGAAGTTTATACGCCCGCCTTTTTGTTCATCTCCTCCTGTGCTCTTCTTCCCCATCTGCTTCCTCCCGTAATAATTTCGGTCGTGTGTCACGTACTAAGATGCATGAGGTATCCACTCATAGTGTGCTATTTGTTTGTCGTTATTTATGCCACGTGACTGTACGGTTGGAGAGTAGGACCGTAGCTGCACGTGGAGGCCGTCTGTAGCAGTCCTGTTGTCGGTCCCTGTGGTCTTGGCTAATACCTGCTTTTGTTAACGTCTTGCGAGCTGTGTGAGTTTATGCAGCCTGTCGAATACTTCGGTTTCTCGTGGAAATTGCACCATTTGTAATGACTTTGACGGACGCTAGACTATAGTGTGAAAATTAGGAAGAAGTCTTTCAGGAAAAGATGTTGCGATAGGTATATATGTTAAGACTATAGAGTTAGTCGCAACGAGCTGCTGCCCACGTACTGTTTTACTACCCGCGAGCGAAGTGAAGAGAGGTGATAATGCTTTCGTTGAAGATTTAAGTATATATATTTGTACGTCTGTCCTCCTAGAAAAACGGTAAAGGAGTTGAGCAATGTTCATAGTTTTTTTTGGCAGGGAGTCAGGTGGGTTGACATAGATATGAAAAATGCCAAAACTATAGAGTAAGATCGCCATCAAAATTGACGGCGTCGAATCCCCCCTCACCACGGGTGATGGTGTTACGCCACGAGGCTTTCTAGTTATCTCCCGGGAACGAAGTGGGAGAGGTGATTATCACCCGCAAACGAAGTGAGACAGGTGATAATGTTATTGTCGAAGATTCAAGTATATATGTACATATTTATCTGTCCACCCAAAAAGAGGGTAAAGGAGTTGAACGATGTTCATAATTTTTAGCAGGGGGTCTGGTGGGTTGACCTAGATGTGAAAAATATCAAAACTCTAGAGTAAGCTGGACATAAAAAGTCAGTGTTTTGATATGTGCTGCCCCCCCCCCCCCCNGCGGGTGATGGTATTGGTATTGTTTTGCCTGAATATTTTCCTACCGAAAAAACGGAACCAAATAAAATCATGAAAGTATTGTGTTGTAAAAATGCCATGCATTTCGGGGCCTTTGGAGTCGGGCTGCTTGCTGTTGTGGCATAGGAGGACAATTCTTAAAGTAGTAATTACACTTTGATACTCCTCTGCGAAAAACTTATTCAGTTTTATTACAAAAACATGCTTTAAGAACCTTTAGTAACAATCTTTCTCAAGTTATTGATGTTCAAGGTTTTCAGTAAAGTACTGCATACGCTCTGAGTTTATATGAAAAGAATTGGTACCAGTTCGTAAGCAGAGCTTTCCGGGCACCAATAACATGCCCACTGACTGGATTTTGTCCTTTTATGAGCCTAATTCTTGCTCTTTGACTGAGTCGGAGCCTGCGGCAGTGCCTGTGACAAGTCTTGCTCAATAGGAAATTCGCTGACTCAGCTCCAACCGTCCGTGCAACCATTGTAGCGCCAGATCTTCCGGAATCTCGCCGCAATTATTTCCGGAGCTCGTATTCTTTGTCTGTTTTCGACACTTGAAAATTCGATAATGTCATGGATCACTAAATATGTATGAAGGCCAAGCGACGTTCTTCTAGCTACATGTGATCGTCTGCAAGAATTTATTGCAATCATTTCCGTAAAGAAGCTAAGAAGCTTGAAAACTTTCTCTGGTTGACTCTAGACATAGCCGTCTTAGTTTAAAATTTTCATAATTGACAGTCCACTTTTATTAGTTTCAATTATTTTAAATTAATTCGAGGATTCTCATCGAAATTTATTATTGTAGGTAGAAATTTTTGCAAAGGTTATACCCGCTGTTAGCGTTTTTTTACATTGTTTTAATTTGTTTCCTCTTTTGATATCTAAAACTCCGCTGTCTCTCCCGTAACCCAATCATCACCAGTCGGTAAGTGTCCCCCAACCACGAACCTCAGCGAACTCTTTGTTCCCATGAGCCTTACTGGGAAATCTGCCAGTCTTGATTGACTTTTTCCCCACCTGCCTAAGATGAATATGAGCTCCGGTGAAGTGTCTCGCCTGACGTCCCCAGCCCTTTTATAGATCACAATCTCCTGAAAAAAAAAAACGCTGAAGAAATGCTCACTTTTGCCTCTTTAGATATCCGCGACGCGCTGCTTGCTTCTGTTCTGCATAGTGTGTCTTGAAAACTATGTCTTGTTGTCTACCTATATTTTATACAATATTCCTTTCGCTAAGAAGGATTGTGCATTTGCCGGGTTTGTTTATCACTATGTCTGTTAGCACCATAACGAAGATATGAACGGATCTTCATGGAATTTACAAAAAATTTTAGGAATTTCAAGAGGAATGGATGTTTAAATTTTGATGATCCGTTAGTCCGTTTATTTGTCTGTCTACCATTCTATCTTTTAGCTTTGCGTTACTTGGCAGAGGTCTGCGCTCTCAGAGTGCAGCTGGAGAGTTATAGTGCTTGTCTTGAGCGAGGCTCTTGAGTATTTTTTAGCTCTAGAATATTCATATATATTTATTTATTTTTTACCGCACCTGCGTTACTTCTATTCAAGGGAAATAGTATCGTGCATCGTTGATATCACACGGTTTCATTGCAACCGTGTTTAGGCTAGCACAAAGATTATCTTTAAACTGAACTCTTTATTCAATATTTGCAGGAAGTCCGCGTTACAGACGTTGCTCGTTTTATGCAGTCCTTGATTTACGTTCAAGAATTTATAATTCCAGCTTAGATGGCCGATAGGCGTACTTCTGAACCAAGAGCATACATAGATACATCGGTTAGTTCGGACTAAAAATTTTGAACCTAAATCAAACTACTGCACAACACGACTATGGACGACCTATGACGAAGACTTCCTATATTCAACTATCTGTGTGCTGTATATCAGCTGGTGCTTATATTATACAGCTTGGTGATAGCTATACTGTTGTTCATGCTGCAAAGTACACGTAAAGTAGCTCATTTATGTCATGTATCGTTGCGGAATGTTGCAATACGTACCGAGAAGTTAACTTTATTACCTCCGCCAAGGAGGTTATGTTTTCGTCGGGTTTTTCTGTCTGTCACCAAGATAAGTCAAAAAGTTATGGGCGGACTTTGACGAAATTTACAGGGATTGTTAGGTGTGTTAGGACAAACAGATGATTAACTTTTGGTGAAGATCCGTCCATCCGTTTGTTTTTCTGTCTCATTTTTCTCAATGCCAAACTCAAAAGTTATGGGCGGATTTTTTGAAATTCATATGAGTTGTAAGGTATATCACAACGAGTGAATGCCCAAGTTTTTGTGATGATCCGTTTGTTCGTTCGTTTCTATGTCACTGTTTTTAATTTAATGCTTGTTAGTACAATAGCTCAAAAATAATGAATGAATCTTTATGAAATTTATAGGGGTTGTTAGTAATGTTAAAAGACATAAATGATTAAATTTTGGTGCAGATCGGTTCGTTCGTTTGTATGTTTGACTCATGTTTGTCATAACGTTTGTTAGCAGCATAACTCAAAAAGTTATAAACGGATCTTCAAGAAAATTGCACAAGCCGTTATTACTATAAAAAGACACAAATGATGAGATTTTGGAGTTAATACAAAGAAAATCATGGTTTCAGAGCCAATTTGAATTTTTTGCTACAGTTGCCTCGCTTGGCAGAGGTATGCGCTCTCAGAGTGCTATAGTTTATACTGGAATGGAAATGAGTTTCAGAATGCTATACGAACATCCATGTTGTCTACTAATGTATCCCAATTGCATTTGGTAGTCTTTTATTTCGTAATCGTTGCCCCTAGCAAAGATACCAAAAGCAACGGTTGCTGCATTTCAGTTTTTCGCAAGTCTGTATAGCGCGACACATACAATATTAAACTTTGCCTGCAATGCCGCTATTCTTACTGAGTCTCAGTTACATTACAACGTATGTAATTGAGCGTTTTTATTTACATTTCCATTGAGTGAGACATTTTGTGACCATACTGTGAAAGTATCATGGTTTCTGTTGTCAAAAAGTAAGTTTTTTTAGTTTGTAAACAGTTAATGTTGTTCTTAAAAGAAACCAATGAAATTCCGGACCTGCTCTCTAAGATAAAAATATTTTGCTCAAAACTGCTCCTTTTAGCCGCCCTTGAATGCTCCTAGCCGACCGTATACAACCATGTCCTAAAAATAATTTTGTGGATGCTAATTTTTTTATAAATCGAATCGCAATGGCAGGATCAGAGAAGGCACAACATGTCGTATAATTGCATGAGCAGTGAGCTGTGCGACACAGAGATGTAGCTCTCTGGAGCCGAGCTTTCTCAAATCCCTAACTTTGTGTCAGACGCGTGAATTATGCAACTGCTTGTTATTCAGCGGATCTCTGTCGCTTCATGCCGACTGGTGCCGAGGACAGAGCGAGAGTGTGCTGTGCCGTGTAACTCTGCAATACTTACGCTCGTCTTCTATTGATCTTTCGGCATTTGAAATAAACTGATACATTCGTCCTACCTTGCTTCAGAGATGCATGGTGTAGGAAGTTATTTTCAGTGTAAACTAGAACGCCTCGGTGGCGTGAGACCATCACCCGCGGTGGGAGCAAATTTCATGGCCGTCATTTTTTTATGACCAGCTAATCCTAGTTTTCTGGCGTGGGTCACATCGAGGACTGCGCACCAGACACCCTGCAAAAAATCATTAAGATAGCTTAACTCCTACCTGTTTTGGGTAGGGAGCAAATTTCATTGCCGTCATTTTTTATGGCCAGCTAATCCCATTTTAGTTCTTTTTTGCATGGGTGATATTGAGGACAGCCCACCAGACTCTCCTGAAGACGGGCTACATTTAGTAGTTCGAAAGCTTGGGGTATATTAAACATAAAACCCAGAAGACTTTTGAAAACTCCCTTAGCATATAGGTATATATATATATAATTAAATCTTTAACTAAAACATTATCGCCTCTCTCACTTTGTTCGCGGGTGATAATGATTACTTCTATTTCAGCATTCATGAAAGGGATGCAGAGTATAATGTAACTATGAGACGAAATTACTGTCATTGTTGTACCAATTTGTGACAGCAGTTAATTTGTAGATTTACAATATCATATACGCTTGTGACTGACCAGTTTCGTTGTAAACAATCGCTATTTCATATTATACTTATTATTATAGTGGGTTGGGTTACTAGCTCATGTTATACTTGATGCATCTACTACTACAGTACATATAGACATTGAATTTCATAATTGCCAACTTAACTGCGAAGACTTAAAAGCTCTAACTACCAGTTGCTCGAACTAATATCTTCTATGTGCTGCATATTTTCTAAGCGGACGAAATAATATACCCCTATACTAATTTGAATGATATATATTCTACCTCTCCCTCTTATTTCCGCACTGTGTCCGTCTAAGTCCAATAATATAGTTTGGTTGGAAGCACTCCGTTTGCATGTTTTTTTTACGTTTCGGAATACTTGTTCTTCTCTTTTTATCATCGCTTCTGTCTCAGTTAGGAATTATGTATCTAACTAATTTACTCTTGCTGTCTACCGTCACGATAATCCTTGCCCGTAAAAGACACGCTTGGTCTTTACACCGAGCAAATTGTGAATTACTGCTAAAGTTTGAGCACGCACGACCTTCTGCACGTAGGTATACAGTTCATAATGTGCCTTCACTCTCAGCTGTGCCGCTAGCTTAACAGCCGCCGCTCGTCACTGCGGCCTGTTGTTTGTTTACTGTCGGCCACTTCATCAAACTTTCGCCATTTATTCGCCCAAAACGTCCTTTTATTGCCCGCCGTGCATCTCAAAATCGGCAGTGAAGTCTTTACCGCCGATGAAAAGACGCTGTTTCGGCCATCTAACGTATCTGTCGCTTGGGACACTTGCGTGAGAACTTGATTCATTTCTGCGGTGAGATAAATCGTTTCTTTTCCTCGTCCCAAGTGCCAGCTGCAAGTGTGCGATGGCTCTATTTCCGTGCCTCAGAAACTGTTTCCTTACCCAGACTTGGACCATTTGGCGGGATATCCTGCGTCGTTACTGCTCTGTCGGGCTGCTGCCTAGAAAATGGTTGAATTTTTACTGCGCTCAACCGAAGCGAAAGCGAGCATTGTATAGGCAACAGCGTGGGTCTGTCTGCGATCTGCCTGTCTAAGCTCAGTGTCTATCATTTGTTATGGGAGGTTGTGCTGTGCTGCTTGTTATTGTTTTTTTTTAAGCCTCCGGTCTCATGTAATGCAGTTTGTAGCTTTGACATCGTGTTATTCTTTTCCAATTATGTGCCCTCACAGCTATATCATGACGGGGTCCATAATATATATGGGCCTTACGACACCAGGGGCAAACCCGAGTACCTTTTCCGCAGGAGATGTTGCATCTGGCCGCAGTTCCTGCTGACGAGATTAGTATTGTAGAGTTAGGTAGGTTCTCCTTTAGGTAGGTTCCTTTTCTATTCCGCGAGGTTGGCTGTCGATCGAGATAGCGGACCTAGTCCGCGGGACTTCTCTCATCTCTCTCGTGTGGAAGGCCGTGAAAGAGGCCGACCACTCGAGTGTCTCCTACTATGCTTTGCGCCTTGTTTCCTGCCCGTTGGAGCGCACGTAGGTCACGCGAAAAATTATGTGGCATTTGAATACTACACCCTCATCTCTGTTGGAACGCCTGAGTTACTGCTACGGAGGGTAAACAAAGTGTTATGAAAATAATTCAAATTAAGTTATTCATTTCTACTGATTTTCTGCATTATTGTTGCATTAGCAACGTGAATGGCACCATCCAAATTATTCATATTCACTCTTGTCAGATCCATATAGTTTTTTAGGTAACAGCTGTTTTTTTAACGGTCGAAGGATATATTAATTGGTTTTAGCTTTTTTTAGTAGCTTTTTATTGTATTATCTTCTACTGCGCACGTGTCGTCTTGTCTTTTGAAAAAAAAAATTCAGTCTCCGTGTTTTAGCCGTGTATTCCTGGCATGGTTTAAAAGATTTGTTATTGCTGCTTATCACAAGCATGTTCTATTGTTTTCTTCTCCTTTTATGGCTCACAGTAAATTCGATTTAAGGAGTTGCAGTGTACCCGCAATGTTTTTTTTACGAGTACCCAAGTATAATGAAGTTGTCTAACACATTCTCTCTTGAGCTCCTTTTGAACTCGAAAACTTTCTCTAGCTGTCAAGGCGGCTGTCAAAGCAGTGCCATAATATCATGCAAATATGAACGTAACTACTTGGCTTGTATTTCGACTGCTCTGCTGCTTATAAATTGAATCAATGAGGTCTCTTGAATGAGCTTCATTGTCGCACAATTTGTATTCATCGAACTTTTGCTGTGGTCGAACTTATTGCGCAATTGTGTTTTCTCCGAATTAATTCATTGCATCCCCGAGTGCGGGGGTGAGGGCGGTACCAAATGTCCCTTGAAAGAGACTTTCTTTGGATACAACCGAGCGGGCACGACATCCCTTTGTGCTGTACAGATTCAATACGGCAGAATTTGTCGTTTGGTCCAATGCATACCTCGTGAAGAGATTATATAAGAACATTAGCTTCCTAGTCTATGATCTAACCTGTTGCCCACTCCATTGCGAGATGCCTTCAATCCTCACGTCACATAGACTTCAATTATGCACTAATTTAGCGTTGCGTGGTATCGTTTGTATGGTGCGTCTAGCGCCCGCAGTTTTTGTTTCGAAGTCATACGACACGATAGGAGGCGGCCGTTTTCTGATGCGCTGTATGAATTATGTTGATTTTAAGGCATAACATTCATAGAATTTTGCAAGCTTAACATGGGTACACGCAGTAGATTTCCTCCTCGCATACTTTCATTGGATTCACTGCACATTTTAATTCTTTATCAGCATTTCTGGTATTGTTTCTATGTATGTAGAAGATGAAAATTCATGTCCATTTCTTAGGGCATCACGCACCCAACGGTCCCGAGTGCCTTCTCTGCAGGGGATGTAGCATCTGGCCGCAGTTCCTGCTGACGAGATTAGTTTTGTAAAGTTAGGGAGGCTCTCAAACAATACTTCCCCTTCTGTTTCGGGAGGTGGGCGGCCGATCGAGGTGGCTGACCTATTCTCGCTAGACTTCTACTTTCTTGTATTTCGTTTCCTTCCCCTGTGCGGCGTAACTGAGCGACAGCGTTCAGCCGCGCCCGGGGGTTGGAGAGGCTCTACTTGCGCCTTTTTCCTGTCAGTAGCGCACTGACCACTCTGAGACCTACCGGCAGAACAGCCGAGACGAAAATCATTGACAATTTAAAACACGCCCTAGTTGGCGCACGAGCCTGTGGTTAAACACAGGAATAGTTCGGCGCGATATAGGCAGTGTGCCACTGAAGCGCTAGTAAAAACTTGTACTACTACTACTACTTCTACATGTCCATTTCTTATATTCCATGCGATTTCAAAGCTTATATGAACTAATAGGTGGAGTAGATCACTACAGTTGCAGAATTTCACCTCACTAACTGTTTCCACGATCGATTTTCCGCTCCTCTCGCATCGTTTGCCCCTTTAATGGCGCCGTTTTCGATACTGGACCTCCATTGTTTTTTGTGCTCAATTGTCAGCTATAATTGTTATATCCGAGGAGGCCGGTGCTTGACTACAGTACGCGCTTGGAATTTAAAATCAAGCCCTTCGTTGAGATTTCGGCCTGCGAAGCCACACTTCGCTGTTATAATGCGGTGCCGTCTCCCATATGCACATGGGGGCTCTTTCGGGCGACTGTTAGGCCTGAGTTTAGAATCTTTCGGAACCGAATTTGTATTGCACTAAAAACGTGCTATCCGTTTGTCTGCCACTCATAGATGATATACACTTGCTGAATTGTAAGCAAAACGTTCCATTTACACTATACGGAGGAAATGAAGCTAATGTAGCTCCACCAGTAGAACTGATAGGTGAATATCCACTGAGGGCAACATTTACTACCGAACACGTTTTTAACCTTGCTGAGCCTTAGGCTTCTAGAAACGAGAGTATTGATTGCAAAATTTTACAGAGATGTTACCTGCCATTGCTGGGTTGGCTGCACCGCCGAGCGTCAGCTTGCTTTTTCTAGTCTTGCAGCCTCGAAACCACCTGGGGGACGCGTACTATAGATCTTCGGAGCAGCACCACAACCGTTTTCCACAGACACGATTTTAACAATCATAGTGAGGTCGTCCTCGATCCGTGGGATGGATTATCATCAATTTTTTCAGTTCTTGATCTCCGTAGTGATAACCATGGCTTATTTCCTCTGATGCTCCTCATGGTAATTTTGAGCTATTCAGATTTGTAATTGCCAGCTCTAATTAACACTGATGATTAATCGCTGACCTGAGATGCCAATAAAGTTGTTATTGATGTTACTTAAATTATTTTGGATGGCGGTTTAAAAAACTCTTACATGCTGTTGGAACATAGAGCTTCAGCCAAAAATAAAAGTTAAGTGATTGTGGAGACTATGAAGGCTAACTATAGCAACTCGGTTCATCTTTTTTTTTTTTATGTATCCATCCGTTTGATGGTCACCTTTCCAGCTTCGAATAAGCAGTAAGAGCACTTATTGTTTCCCTGAGAAGTTTCTTCAGCTGCACCATTAAACACACGCCCAGAATGCTTAAATGAGCATCGTCTGGGTTTCACTTCTCTATATATGGCAAAAATTAAAAAAAAAACGAGATTTATTTACCATAAACATGTAAGTCATGCATGTCAGGTACGAAGAAGACAAATGGTTTAAATTGATCGTAGCAGTGACTACAGAAACTTGTCCTGAGGCCTGAGAATGTGGGTTTTCTGTAAATTCTAGTAGTCAGTGTTCAGTTTTGATTAGTTATTAAAATATCTAGAAAAGCTAATGAATTGTTGATTAATTTCCAGCGGTGAATTTAATATTTGGATGTTTTCTATTCAAATACTGCAGAAAAGAGTCCGAACCTGTTTTGTTTTTGAATATGAGGAAGGTGTCGTCTACGAAACGTTTATAGTGGATTGGTTTGAAGTTGTTTGGGCAATCGTTTAACCAAGGAGCTTCATGATGGCATAGAAAGATATTTGCCAACGTGGGACCGAGTGGTCTGCCCATGGAAACTCCTTCTCTTTGCTTGTACAATCCATTGTTGGAAAAAAAAATCTTTGATGGCAAGACTAAGGACAGTTCTAAAGGTATTTTGCTCCATGTTGTGGAATAAGACTGTATTATCAAAAATTTTGTTACTAATGATATCTATTGTTTCACCTACGGGGATGTTAGTGAAGAGAAGTGATACGGAAGCTGGATAGGTAGGCATTGGGCGGCAATTGAAGGTTTTTGATACCGTCTCTAAATTAATAAGAATTACGTGATGTATACTGGTTAGTTGTTAAGGGTTCAAGTAATGGCTCGAGGAACTGTACAATAGGATAAGATGGAGTATTATAGGCTGCCAGAATTGGTCGTAAGGGGATGCCCGTTTTGTGTACCTTCGGAAGCCCGTACATGACTCCAGGAGAAGCGCCTGAATTGTATAGTGAACAGTAAGTCGAATTAGAAATAATGCCTCTTCACAGTTTTTTAAAAAATCTATGAATTTTATTGGTAATTATAATTGTAAGCGTGAAGGGATCGGTATCTGAATCATAAAGAGTGACGCTAGTGGTATCGGTTAAAATGGCAATAATTTTTTGATTGTAGTGATCCACATCTAGAATGACCACACCTTTCCCTTTGTCGGGTCTACATACTACAACCGAATTTTCTTTGCTGAAATTTGATGGATACTGGCTTCGCGACAGCTGCAATTGCTTCAGTTTACACGGAGATTTAGTTTTTTTGTAACTTCGTATCATGGTCTCTCAACAGAGTTCATTGATATTCAAATAACAGCGCATGGACGTGCGCTCGTCGAAATATCGTCCCGCATAACCGCCCGTATTGAGCCACGAAGCAGCTAGGGCAGCACATGTTTATGTTAGCCACAGCGCCGCTGCATGTGACGTGGTCGCTCGATAATTCGAGTTGGGACTCAAAACTTAAAGAAGGCCCCGCGTTTGTTTTTGGCAGAGAATCTCTCGACGTGAAATTGATTGTGCTGCCAAGTTTTCCAATATTTTTCAGTGCTTTGTGTGTGGTGTTTGACAGTTTTATAGAAACCCAATATCTGAATTCGACTTACATTCTGCGTTGTTACTGTTTGGCATTTAGTTAAATGTAAAGATAAATGACTGTCCTGTGCAGCTGCTGTTCCAAGCTACTACCTACCTACATCCGATGAATTGCAGCTAAGTGTTGCGAAACCATAGACAGTCAAGTTGTCAGTAGGATTCAAAACGGGATCACTATTTTTGCTTTTAGCAACAATGGGAGATTTCTCAAGGCAAACTTATCGGTGACGTCATGATCAACTTTTCTAATTGTAAGTGCGCACTGAAACCGAATAAATCTCATTCTTCAGAAATAATACCTAGCAACTGTTTCAGCGTATCTTCATAAAAATAATATGGGTAAAATTCCTGTGAAACTAGTTCACAAGTATTTCAATAGCCTTCTCGACTGCAGTTTCTAGCGGAGGTATGTACTAAAATTTCCGTGAAAAAAAAACAGAATTTTACTTGTAACTTTCAGTACACAAAATTATCGCTAAAAGGCTGAGCTCTCAATGCAGCTTAAATAAATAGAAAGAATATCGATAGACTTTCAGTGCTGATGAATTACCATTACTACGTACTACCAAATGAATTACATATAACAAGACTCTCGATGATACTAAATTGAGAAATTCTCGCTAGAATTTCACCATAACCATTACGAGATTCTGTCCATCAATATCACTGGAGCATCCTCCGGCATGTAGGGCAGCTGTCAGCCTGTACCTGGAGAGCGCGTGTGCTTGTCTCATCAATTAGTGATGCCCTCGATCCATTTAGCGTCGTGTTTCCAATTAACATGAATTAATCCTTTGGTTTAGCGTGGATTGGCTTTGAACTGCTCCTTGACATGGCTTTCATGTTGCTATTATTAATATCGAGGCAACCGCTGCGTGTCGTGTGCTGTTTTGGGAGATAGGAAGTAGGTACGCAATCTGTTACTCTCTTTGTAAGATATATCTTATGCATACATGTAGGATCTGAGTCTAATAGCAAGACAGCAAATTCTCCCTGTTGTTAACAAAAATATTGAAAATGGTATTCTTGCAAATTGCAGCCAAAAGAAGTCACTGGAAGTAACACCTTATTTTACTGGTGAGAGACGAAGCAATTCGCATTTCCATGTCCTTCCCACCTGCTCTGGGTCAAGCGTATATTATTACCATAAAAGACTGTATAAGACAACAACAACTCCTTTGAGCTCTGGTTTTAGAAAAGCGCTCTCGTTTTCGAATATTTTATGGGTGTCAGACTTAACCAGAACCGTGACTCTAAAAATGTAACACATTACGGTATTGTACTAAAACTTGATCTTATTTTGATTGTCATTCTCATTCGCTACGGGCGGGCACGAATTGACTGGCTTAATCGGCTCTGTAGCTCTTGCGCTGGTAACTCGTGCGATGCTTTGATAATTTATTGCTGTTTTGCTTCATGTTTTAGTGCAGATTTTATTAGAGCTGCTCTATTTTCGAACTGCTGGGAGTGAAGAAAATAATCTCGAGTGAGTTGGAAAGTCAATTTTTTCATGATGTATACTTTTACTTTATGGCTCGCTCCTGTGTAGAGGGATCATCATTCGGTCGTGTCTCATCTTTTCGCTCTCATCTTGGCCGTTTTTGTGCTGACTGAGCGGTTGGTGCGGCCCCTTGTCAGCAGTTCCCAGATGATATAACGACCGTCCGTACCCCTCACACTGCCCGTCTTTACCCGCCCTCTTTGGGGCCTGTGGCTGTGGCCCTGCGATGGTTTTGGTTCTCTCTATATTTCCTTGCTCTCGTTTTGTAATGGTCTACTTCCCCTCAACATCTCTTTGCTCTGACTTTGTGTTGCTCTTGATTCTCCTTCACTTTTGTTTTGTGGCTTCGTGATGCTCTTGGGTTTCCTTATATATTTCTCTGCTCGCGCCCTGTGATCGCTAAAAATGGTATTAAAACTCCCGAATCTTTGCGCTGATACTTGCAACAGTGTTCTTCTTGTCTTGTTCACTTTTTTTACTTTTCCATTTGTTGCTGAATACCTCCTAAGATATAAGCACTGGCGACTTAACCTTTCGGAAGACTCCATGGGTTGCTTTAGCGTTCACTAGGCTGTCAGGATGTTATTCTGTCACTTCCATTTTTTTTTCGTACTCGGTCGAACAATCCATCTGATCCACTTCCGACTTACTTATCATATGCGCCATGATCTCTTTGCATGGGTTCCCCGTTTATGCCATAGCACACCCGCCCTTTCTTTTTCCTTTTTAACCCTATTTGTATCACGTTATGCTTCGTCGTAACAAAGGTGTATCAGTAGGACCAAAAACCCTTTCGCAGAATATCACAGACTGACATACAAGGTTAAATATCGAGTAGTGACCAGAGAGACTTTGAGTGAGTACACCCTACTACCCTTAGGGGTATATTCTATCGGGCCGTTTCCCTGGCAGAATATGTATGGGCATCAATCCCCAGGAGCTGACCCGAGTGCCTTTTCTACAGATGTTGCAACTGGCCGCAGTTCGTGCTGACTAGTAATTTGTACAGTTGGGTAGGTTCTCGACATTTCTTCTTCTATTCCGTGAGGTTGGCCGCCGAATAGTGGTGAGCGACCCATCCCATGGGACTCCTATCTGCTCCTGTGTGGGGGCCATAGAAGGGACCCTCTGCACGGTGTTTCTCACCTCTTTTTTTTTTTTTTCGTCACTTAGAGATGCTATGCTCCTTATTTCTCGCCAGTAGTTGCGCTTTCAGCCGACTGAGACATACGGACAGGAATGGCGAGGTTAAGCATTCATATAGCCTACTGATGCGACGTAATAAACTGATGTTACTGCTTGGATCACGTTGCGTCACGTGGGTGCGGCGCGATAGTAAAAGTAGGAATATAGTGAAGTAATAATTACACACTAATTACATTAATGAAATAAGGAAGTGTCAATTAAAAATAGCCCGCGTTGAGGGCTCTTGTGTAATTCTCACAGTGCAATTCAATGAAAAAATTGGAAGGTGTGGTAGAAACGATCATCTGTAAAGCCTTGCCTTTTAGCGCTGTCATCATAGGGCGTTTGCCTTGGTCTTCATCCGCTGTGTAGCTAACACAGACGGACAAAGAAAACACTATGTAGATTTCGGAACTAGCCTATTATAAAATCCACTCTTAACTGCTCTTTGGTTAATTTATGCATGCTTCTACTCCCGGTTGCCATTACATTCACAGCGTTGTGTTAGGTCGGATTGTCTCACTCCGAGCCATGCTAATTACGAAGTCCATAGCAACTGCCACGTTTATTTATCATTGTGAGGTTCACTGTAAACCGCGAGGCCGATTTTAATTAGTTCGGCTGCGGCGCGTATTATCAAAGGCCGGTCGCTGTGATCTCATTAGTGTGAGTGTGAGGTAGGGAGGCCTGTGCTGGTGCTTTCAGCGCTCTTGACTGCCGTACATGTCCTGTTGCTTTCAGCGCTCTCTGGCGCTCCTTTGACTGTTGATTGTTTCCCTCTGTTGCTTCTCTCACTGTCTACTGTTGTCTGTACCTCTGCTGACTTATAAGCTCGCGCTCGTTCGTGTTGCTGTTTCCCGTTGCTTTCATCGCTGCTGATTGTTCCACTCGATTACTTCTACAATTGTTTGCCGTTCCTTTGACTATTCCCTATTGCTTCTACCGCCTTTGGTTGTTTTTTTTTTTATTACTGCTTAGCTATCGCATAGTGTTTCTCTTTATTTTAACCGTTAACTGCCGCACTCTCCTGTTGCTCCTGTCACTGTTTGCTGTTGCTTCCATCGCTACTGACTGTTCCACGCACGCTGTTGTCCTCATGGCTGTTCACCACCAGTCTCTATCTGGGAAGTGCTCGATTGAATTTCGCACCTCGGCTCCACCGCAATACTCCTTGCCTGCCGCGCACAGTAAATTAAATCTTCGGTGTAAACGCCGTAGACTTATGTAAGTTTAAATACTCCTCGAAAAGTGCACCATTCGGAAAGAATGTTATACTCGGTGAATGTTTTTATAAAAGGTAAAACAGCTGGATTTGTTATTGAGCTTTCCATGCAGTGTTGAACTTACTGTAATGGTATGTCTGTTGTTTTATTCTTTTCTACACACAGTGACTATCATATAGTGCTTTCCATACTCTGAGCTTTGGAATGATCGCACTCCAAGCGTAGTCACCACTCACCAGTGTCTGTATTTAGCTACAACGGTAGTTACAGCTCATCACTAACATGCTGCCATCTATTAGTAGTTTAATATCGTATGACTTTTTTTTTTTAATTAAAGCTGTATCTTCCCGAGTGGCTGTTCTCCTGCTCTGCGTTTTTTCGGAGTAGGATTCTTCAGTTTTCTTCACATACTGCAGCTCTCTTTTTCTCTATGATAGCACCGTTGCTGTCGCTAGGGAGATTCTCGCTACAATCCTCTACTTCGATAATGTTTGCAATAAACAACAGGAACGATGTTTTCACTAAGCGCTGCCTATGAAAATTCTTAGTTATGATCTCTTGTTGCCGGAGTTGGCATATTCTTACAATTATGATGTTTCCATCTGTGCCAATATGCCATGTCTTCGTTTCCTGATTTAATTAAGCCTTCTTAGTCTCATGGGAAATGTATGTCCTACAGATGGCTATTTTCCGTAAGTCCAGCGAGATCTTTTCGTTCTAAAAGCGCATTGCCGTACTACTCAAGCCTATGTAGATTCCATCTGATGTTTACGTATAAATTTATACATTTGTCATATTTTATTCATGTATATTTATTCATGCGCATTGTACTTACCGTGCGAGATGTAAAGGAGCTAAGGTTTTGCAGTTATCCAACATTATTTCAATTTTAAATTTATGGAAAAATACATCAGCAAAAAGTTTTCACATTGCTGTTTATGATGGACTACTGGGACATAGGTACATGTGTGTCCCTCCTGGACCATATGTCTCCTGAAACACTACTATCCCATTATCCTAACTATAGTAATACATTCAATAATATTGTTTTTCTGAGCCAAAACTATATATTTATGCTGTAACTAAAACGAAAAATCTCATTTGGTGCAAGAGTCGAGAAGGCTAATGCTGCTCTCTTGGATCAGGACACGAGCCAGCTAATTAGGTTTTAGGACACGCATACAGATATGAAAATAGAAAACAGTTTCTTGTTTCTAAATCTGCAGTGCTTTTGTCTCCCATGCCATTATATGCTGTGTACCCCGTAACTGAAATGGTTAGAAATAGTGTGACTTAGTTAGCATGTCGAGATCATTGTAAAACAGTGTAGCGATTGATTTTCTATGTACCGTCTGCTGTGTAGCGTCGTGCAGTGTATGGTTGTATGGAAATAAAATACAGTATAAAAATGCCTAGGCTACTTCACGGTAAAACTATAGAGGAAAGCTCGAATATTATTGTTTGGTGTACCTACACGTTTAGATACTAGATTTGTCCTCTATTTTTTTATTTTTTGTGCGCTGCGCTTGAAATTTTTCTTTTAAATTAATTTGCCAAGTGTGGCTTCTTCCGGACCGTAGCTCTAACCTTAATTCACGTTTTGGCAATGGATGCTCAACAAATCATGAAATATGTATGTACTACTTTTCAAGCATTTGCTTGACGAGGTGCGGGTAGCACAGAAGGCCGATAGCACCTCTGTACTGTAGCTTGTGTGGCTGTACCGTGAAGATTTAAAGTTCGTGCGTGCTGGCTCCAACTAGTCGGGTTTATTGCTCTACTTTATATAAAAAAAGTAACTTAGCGTTCTCGTGAGTCGGTTCAACGGGGAAAATCTTACCTTGTTTTCCAGGGCTTAGGGAAATTCCGTTCCCTAATCTGAGGGGAAGCTCCCTCGCTCGTAAATAGAACGATTGTTCGGGCTAAATCCGGCCCGGGCGCCTCTCCGCGCCCAAAATTCCTGTTATTCGAAGCCAACGTCCGGACCGTTTTCCGGCGTTTATCAGAAAGACAGACTTCCTCGGAATTCCATTGGGCGGTTTCGAGTCGCCCGCGACCAGGACGCGTCACAGCTGGTAGTGGATGGCTGGCTCGTTTGAATTGGTTTCTTCTCGGAGAAAAATGGCTAAGATGTTTGCTAACGGAGGCGCAGCTAGAGAGTTACGCGAGCTTCTCGTAATTTAGAGCTGTGTAAATAATAGCTTGTCATCCCGGAGGTCACAGTAGGTGTCCGTACGTATTTGGCTGGTATGAATTGGCTGCTGAAGCAAAGCATGGAAGGTCCCCGAGTAATACTGGCTGAGAAAAAGGCTAAGTTGGCTTCCGTACCCGAAAGTTTTTTTTTCACTCGTTGGTTCGTGCAGGATTTCATAAAATATTTGGACTTTTAAATGCAGCACAGATTACTATTGCAGAAAATTATGCTCTCCTCTTTGTTCATATTTAATATAGCGCAGTGAAAGAGCTAAAGAACGCGCTAGTAGTTGTTTTTCTTCTAAATTACATCCATAGCTTTTCGTTGAAAACTGGACAATTTCATTGTAAAATTAGCACAACAGATATGTTGCTACCAAGATCTGCATATATGTAGTACAGGGAAATTGTGTTTGTACATTGTTATGCCTTGACCTGACGTTTCCAAGTTGAGGGTCACCACATGGTGTGATGCACCACAACAATGGTTTCCCATCCGTTATTTTCGTTGGGTCGCTAATGTTTGATGGCGGTTGTACCTCCCTGGACGTCATTTTAATTTCACTGTAGCAGAGGAATCGCCATTTTAATAGTTAACTTTCCTCAGAACTATCCGGACTACCAGCTTGTATACATCTTGACAGCTTACCTTTATCATTCGAAACAGAACTCTCCTTTAGCTATTGCGAAGGTAGATCTCGATTACGCGTCACTTTGCGGACGTTTTCATTATCTTAGTAGCCAGTATTTTATAATAGCCACTGATGAGCACTGTAGAAAGATGTACGGCATTTTACCTTTGTTGTGCGTATTGTCGGTTTGCATCTGTAGATTGCTAATTGGTTTGAAGCAATTTTTCTTCCTGTGAAATATTCTCGTCGGATATCATTAATGGAATAAAATTAAGGAAGTTGCTGAATCGGTGTATCTACATCCATGCATGATAAAATTTATAGAAAATATTATCTCATTTATTCGGTAGGTATATATATATATATAATCGAGGGAGACTAATGGGAACAATTCCTTTAAAATTTACGTTAGTGGGTAATTCATGCTCGTTTCTGATGGGAGCTAAATTATTGCAAACTAGGGTACACCTTTTATACCCATTTCGAAATAAGGTGTGCCAATTGTATGAATTCCGTAATTTTGGCGTTGTATTTGCGCCACATCGGTTCTGTATCGGAATCATTATTGCAAAGTACGTACTACTGTAATGGGTAAATTTTTACAAAAACCCAAAATGGCGCCCAGCTAATGCACTACATGTATTAGATATCGATAGTAGTCTATTACAGATGTGCAGTGATACCCATATGTATCAGTCGGAAATGCATAATTTTTGTGATATATGACTTTGAAGTTCCTATTGTTTTTTTTTTATGAGAGAAAATAACCACACTCTCACAGTGTAAAGGAAAACCTCTCTTCATAGTTTTTTGTGGGTATGGTTTGGTTAGGTTGAGTTAGCCTAACCCAGCTCAACCTCACCAAACCTAACTTAACGGTGAGGATGGATAAGTTTAGTTTAGGTTACGTTGGGTTGAGTTAGGTTCCTAGGGGGTCCCTAGCAAGCTTATATGGCGCCGGCTATTTTCTCCCATATAGAAAAACTATGGGAACTTCGAAGTCAAGTATCTTGAAAACTATGTATTTCCAACTGACAGATAGGTATGGGTATCGCTGCACTTCTCTAATACACTACTATCGATATTTAGTAGTGAATTAGCTGGACGCCATATTGGGTTTTTCTAAAAATATACCTACCTCGTAATGTATGCTAGAGCATTTGGTATGACACGCTGAATTGCACGTGATATACCGGTATATAATCGCATGGATGCGATATTTTGCTCTGCAGCTCGTCTGTCTACACGGTTCATCGTTATATTTTTTGTAGCTCCATCAATCATAGTTAGCTTGCCGTAGTTTACTAAAACAAACCATTGAGAAAGTATCGTGTGAACGCTCCTCTCGTTACATAGAACGCGTCAGATTTACTCGGAGTAATTCGGTGTGGGCCCGACTGAAAATCCGCGGATCATCCTAACTGTAGATGACTCGATGCTCACAATTGGTTTCTTAAGAAAACTCTGGCGTAGATATTGCGACCGTCGGGTTACGCTGCTCGCCCCTCATAACTTAGCGCTCCGTAAATATTACCTGAAGACCTTAGGCCGTCTCTGATCGGCCGTAACTCGTCCTTGCGAGTCGTTGTGCGAGGGAGGGATTGTGCAAGCGGGAGCGTAGAAGTGTTGAACGACCTTAATATATGAAAGTTTGCCAAGTTCTATTTGCTAACGCAATCAACTGGAAGAGGAACGGTAGGGTGCGGGTGGAAATTCGACCCGTAGACTGGGTAGCCGTCAACATCGGAGCCCATAAAGTTGCGTGATGGAGAGGCTTCGGTGGCCATAAACTGGCTGCAGGGGAAGTCCCCTCGTGTTCTCTCGTGTCACAAGCTCTGATCCTGGTAACGAGTGTGGTGCGAGTGTTGTGGTGTGCATGTTGTGGCAGTGGTACATCATGGCAATAGGAGCACAGCGTACCAGGAATAACACAACATACCTATCGGGAGTAACACAATACACTTGAAACAGCGTGGATAACATAGCAGAAACGGCATAATATAGAAGGAATGGCATAATATAGCAGGAATGACGTGATATACCATGAATGACGCAACATGCCAGGAATGACACTACATACCAGGAATGACGCAACATACCAGGAATGACATAACATACCTGGATATGCAGGAATAGCACAATGTACCAAAAGTAGCTTCCTATACCAGGGATGGCAGGCATAGCACATTAGACGAGGAATAGCGCATCATGCTGCCTCTACCTTATTACTCAAACCACCAACAACTCCAACAAATGATTAGACTTACTGGTTACTGCGACAATAGGCATACTTCAAGGATTATGAGGTTTTAACCCACGGGCCGGCGGAACCAAGCTGTAGTGCATCTTGGGAAATGGGCTCGTGACGTCATAAAAACTTAGTACGTTTATCAGTAGCTATATTGCATTGTTTCTTCAGCATTTCATTTGTGCCTCCAGAGTGTCCTACATGTCCTACAATCTTTATAGTTTCGCAAAATTATGTATCAAGGTATGTACGAACTTTTTTAGCTCACTGAAGGATAAAATTTTATTATTATTTAGGTTCTTTTTTTCAGTAACATGCTCGNTCTTCAGTATTTCAGTTGTGCCTCCAGAGTGTCCTACATGTCCTACAATCTTTATAGTTTCGCAAAATTATGTATCAAGGTATGTACGAACTTTTTTAGCTCACTGAAGGATAAAATTTTATTATTATTTAGGTTCTTTTTTCCAGTAACATGCTCGCACCCGGTCGGAGAGTGTCGGTAAAATGTTTGCCTAAGCTAGTAGTGGGTAATGTAGCGAGATAGCCCTTTTTGAGGGTAGGTTCCCCTCGCGCCGCCGGGTCATCGCGCCGGGGGAAGGCCAAAGGGTCCGGGGCGGGTGAGGCCAATCGCGGGGGGCCCCCTGACCCCCGCTAAACCGGTAGTGCATTGGCCGGCATAAACCGGAAGCTCACGCTCGAAGGGAGCCGCGAGGGTAGGTTACCCTCAAAAAGGGCTATCTATGATGCGAGATACTGGTTTTTGAGGGTAGGTTTCCCTCGCGCCGCCCCTTCCGGTTTCCCAGGCCCCGCCCACTCCGGTTAGCGCCTCCCCTGACCCCCGCTAAACCGGTAGTGCATTGGCCGGCATAAACCGGAAGCTCACGCGCGAGGGGAGCCACGAGGGTAGGTTACCCTCAAAAACCGGTATCTCGCTTCATTATATACTACTTAAGCTGTGCCGACGCGCACGCGTCGTTAACATATCCGCCTCTCTTAATCGTAAAAACTACAGTGTCATTGGAAATATAATGGACTTAACATTCGTCATTTTTCAACAACATCTTTCCGTAAGACAGTTTAGGTATGAGGAATACGGTTAGGTAATTTTTTTCAAGTTCGTTAACGAGAGTCGGACACCGCCCTACTGCTATACTGCAGCTGATGTTTTTTTTTTAATTTACCGAGCAATTGTATGGCTTCTACGTAATTTATATATACTTTTGCTTTAATATTACTTCGCCGGAAGGAAAGTAAAATGTTTCTTTGGTCATTCAATGTGTTTCTTAGAAATCTTGTTTGAAAGTTTTTCTATCTCGGCGTTCAATCGCTCGCATCTGAGCGAATTTTTGTTGCAGCGGTTTGAAATTATAGAGGATAGCAGATCATTGGTAGAAGACGAAAATCAATCGAAAACGTTGCGGTATTCACTCATATAAATTTATTTTTAAAATGCCATATTACTCTCGATAAAATTTGCTTGATTTATTGCATTTTGAAGATGATAAACTTGGCTCTAAAAGTGCTTCTGACACATGCGGACATTGGCCGGTTGAATTCATCTGCTGTTTTACAAGCCTTTTAACCAACGTTCTTTAAAAAATTTATCCTTCAGAGAGCTAAAAAAGCTCGTAGATATCTTGATTCATGTTACTGTGCAGCAATAATGATGGTAGGACGTGTAGGACACTCTGGAGGCCCAAATGAGATGATAAAGAAACAACGCAAAATAGCTGCTGATAAACGTACTAAGATTTTATGACATCACGAGCCCGTTTCCCATGATGCACTACAGCTTGACCTCGCCCCCTAGGTTAACCTGTTAGTCTGATAATCCTTGGGCCTACATAATTAGGGGATATATTACGAGAGCACATTTCCGCTGCTCTAACCGTAGATCCGCTGTGTATGCAGCTGCGTGTGTTTTATCATTTTCCCCATTGATACTTCTCGTACGCTGCTTTCGTTGCTCTAACTTTTCATTAGTTGTTAAATCATCTCCAGGCACCAGTTAAATGCTAGTAACTAGGCACCCTCTTGTCATATACCTCGTGTGGGGTGTGCATCAAATTGTACCTACGTACCTTATTTTTTGCTCTGTGCTTCCGACACGTGGCCTTATGTCATGATGGTGCTTACGCTGAGTAGGACATCACTGCTGTGCACCTTCAGTGAGTTGGAATTGTTGTACTTCTCAACTCTCTGTTTGTACTGAAACGCATGCCAAATTCATTGCAATAGAATTGGAACTGCAGTGCCAACAATTTCCTGACTGGATTGCTGCGTTAGAGCTACGTTTTCCCGTCAATTTGTAACGCATCGAGTGGCATTCCTATTACGAGTGTAATACTTGGAAATGAGTGCACTTGTGTATTCAAATTGAGGGACTGAAAATCTTGAACTTTCCCTCAGCATCAGTTATACAAGGAAACGTGCAATCGTGCGATTCTGCCTACGGAGGAGCCTTGAAAATGACGCGGCTGCATCGTTGCTCGAGGTTCGTGGTGTCGTATATCAGAACTGCGGCATGACATTGAGTGTCATCTGATGCGGCATGTGGCGACCTCGGTACAGACGTAGTACCGCAGCCTTGTTCTGGAGCTTGCCCTTGTGTGGTAAATACAAAACTGTGCGTATGAATTGAAATCTGGCGAGGACTGCAGACCACAGTGACTGCTTGCGGCGGGGTGCATGTGCCGACAGCCATATCTTACTTCTACATCTTGCCATTTTTTGCGGCTTCCTTTCCGTTAAAGATGCCGTACTTATTGGTGGTGTTCAATGTGCTTGGTGAAAATGTATTTTAATCGCTGTATAGGAGAAGCCTGCACATGACATACCTTTAGCAGCGACTGCATTTATTAGGACTGCAGAGCAGTGCATATCTACTGGACCACTCATCTGCTGACACACGTACAGTAGCTTCACTACACGGGCACGTGTGCTGTCGATCTGCCTCTACGTGCGAACCTAAAGTGCCTGCACCCGTAGTGCGGGTGACGCCTCGCGGGTATTGCCAGTATGTACCTGTTGATGACACTGATGTCTTCTGATAGACCTTTCGTATCTGAGTCTAATCAATTTTCATTTTTTTTACTTAATAGCTCTTATTTTAGTCCTATATTCAGTACTTTTGCTTGTTACACTGCAACCATCAACTATTTCTTCTACTTTATGGAGCATAGCGAGTATTTACTTTATTTTTTTTTTTTAGTCCAAATTTTTCATTCAGCCCTGAAAGTGATGGATTCTGATGGGCTTCTTTCCCAGCCAGAATATTATTTGAGTCTGTCTCACGAACCCGAGGGTCCCGATTGCTTTCTCCGCAGGTGATGTCGCAGCTTGCCGCAGCTCCTGCTGACGAGGCTAGTTTTGCAAAGTTACGTAGGTTCCC
>LQNS02278080.1:10180880-10206137 GCA_001587735.2 Parhyale hawaiensis
AATGGTCTAACATCAAAGGCAGTTCCGTGTGTTGGCTCCATAGGGCAAGAGCTCGCGTACATGCCTGATGGACACCCATCACGGAAAACTTCCTAATTGGGTCTCTGCATGACAGCTGTCGTCCTGTAGGGTTTGTTTTTTGCAATTTGCAGCTCATTCAGTGACGCTCTGTTGCATTTTACCAAAGAGTTTTTCCTTAATAACTTTTTTATTTAATGTGAAGGGGCGCGCTCTTGTAGTAGAAAGAAAGTGCGACTTCAACTGTATTTGACTTTTGCAGCTTTGAAATGCCGTAGATTTGATATGTGTGTGTGTGTGAACGATTGTATTGCAGTAAGAAATCAACTCAGCTACTGCCACTGGCAATTTAGCATACCTTCAGTTCTTGATAATTGGGTGATGGCAAAGCAGAGACAGCGCAAGAGCTAGTAATATCTGCCAGGCTGAAGGTATAGTCTGGTAGATGTTGTGCAATTCATATCGCTTGTTTTACGGTAGTAGTTTCGATACCAACTAAACCCTCCAGTTCAGTGCTGTCTCTGTTCCTGGTACATAAAAAGGTAGTAGCGTAGCAAGTTTATTTGAAAGACAGTACCTATCTACTGTATCACTTTCATTATATTGGCATTAATTTCTTTTTCCTTATTTAGTAAACTAGTTGTTATGAATTCCCCAGAATTCTAACCTCTCGACACGTAACTTAGTACGTAACTCTGACATTTTCGTGGCGTAACAACCAAAACAAAAGCAAGAGCTAGGTAGCTGATCGTAGCCGCAGCAGTCTAGTCAAAATTTATTCTCCATGTCCTAAATAGTAAGTAATATTATATTCTCTCAAATAACATACAGTCCTCGTTAGTTGTGCCCGTGCTTCTGTTCATTTTCATGGGTTAATCTGATGAGTAGAGCGTTCGTATGCGTTTGTTCATAATGCGTGTAAGTTACAGTTCCGAGTTCGACACGTACAATACAGTACATGTGTTTCTACTCTGCAAACATTTTATTTTGAGCTATTTACCATAAAATTTTTTCAATATAGCATCCGTTCTCTAGATTAGTAGCTAGCTATCTTAATTTCGCCGAATTACGAAAATCATGATACCACCACCTTGAAGGTTGACGGCTCCTTAAATGTGCATTATTAGTTAATTTATCGAGTAGGCACCATGATAATGGCATAATAGTATGCTACAAATACATCTTGTGAGGTAAATGATGCCCTCACATTGCTGTAAATTATAAGCTCTCGCCGTACACTGTCCCATAATCCAGAATAATTTCCAGTACGTACTGGACTTGACTAAACCTGTTGCCGTGCATGCAACCTACATGCTTTTCCTATCCTAACGCTATCACACCCTACCTTAGTATTCCTTCCTAACTTCCTCTCTCTTGTTTAGACCTCTAAATGATAAGAGGCAGGCCCCTGCCATGGTAATGCTATAACAGCTCCGTCCTCACGCCTCCCTATGGTGTTCGATAACTTTCTTACCTTACTTTGGCCGCTACGTAGGGGCTTGGGGAAAACTTCTACTTTTATGCTGCCGTACCGAAATTGAGACAAATTATAGGCAGCAAAGTTAACTGCGAACGCCGTCCTGGCAAGTCTTTTTAGATTTGCCACTGCATCGAGCTGACTTGATTATTGTTGCTGGGGAATCAATTTACTTGCTCGAAAATGTGGGTAGTTTGTCTTTATCTGCAACGTTCAGAATTGACAGTGCCGTATAGTTCAGGCATTTCATTTAGGATTTGAGTGGGCAGTGTGCATCAGGATGCGACTTCACTGGTAAGAAGCCCTATGCACTGCTGTTCCGGGAGACATGAGAATAACAACATGTACCGCGTAACGGGCAACTTTGTAAAAGTGCGATTTTGTGGTATGGCTAACTGCCACAAGGAAAGAGCATTAAACATTGAGAACATGAAGAAAGTAATAGTTCACTATGCTTTTGTGCTGATGTACTTAACCTTATACTAAACCGTTAAGTTTTACAGTGTTCTGCAACCCATCTGAAGAAATATATACGGTATTCAATAATTATCGTTTCAACCTTTGTATTTGAGCGCATTTTTATTTGATATTCCTTCATCTATAGACCTTTAAAACCTTGACTTCAGTATTTGGTCCATATTGGAGAGCAAGGTCTCGGCTTCCCCCCAAAAAACTGCCGAGGCTCTGAAGGCATAACGCTCTGGAATGAATCGGCAAACATCCCCCAAGCTATCGTATCTTGTTTAACTCTTGCAAAGCGTTCTCTAAGCGTTGGCAGCAGGTTATCGGTGCCGACGGAAGGCATATGGAATAAATTATAATACTCGGAAAGAATAATAGTTGAACAACTTGCTTGTTTTGGTTTGATTTCTATATTTTGATTTATTTCATCGAAGACCGCACCATACATTGGCTGCTGACTGCAATTGGGCTTCTCGCAATTGGGCCAATTTACGTAAGCGTTAATGAAATGAGTTTTAATAATCACAGAGACCTCAAACAAAGAAAGATTAATGTCTTCTTCGTACCATAAGGAATGTGTTATAGAGCAAGGAATCTAAATTCACATTCTTCAGTAGGTGATACATGCCTTCGGAAGCCAAGAATAATTGAAAATTCATCATAATTTCTAGGAATTAATAAAATTTTATAGAAAATATCAGCCCATAGATACTACATGTAGTGAACTTTTATATCACGTACAATTGAGTTTTTTTCCTCCGACGCATTTGAAGCAATAACCTTAGAAATTGATGTAGCTTTGTAGAGCTTTCGGTAGAGCTCATCCTCATCGCTAAAGCCGCAAGAAAAGGCAGGTTAAGAAAACCCCATAATATTGAAAACCTAATTAAAACTGCAGTAATAATACAGAGTGAAACCACATTAGTAGCCATGAACTAAAAATGCATAATTAACAATAAGATGAAAATACTATGACAGCCGTTGTAGGACATTAAGCAGACATTTTTGTGCTGATACAATTCATACAACCCTTCATTACTGGAACATTTTCAGCTGGACCATGTCATTTCACATTACTACCTAGGTATACTATGCTGCCACTTAGCTGTTGCCTACTTTACATCACTTAATGGTTGCCTTAGTTGAATTATTCCATGCTCTGCTGCCTAAGTTGAAGAGTATCATTGTTTTTCCCTACACTACATCACGTCATGGCTGCTGTCTATGTTACATCACTTCATGTGGTATATGTTACTGGTACATCTCAACTTGGTTACCACATTGCTTGATTTAATAGATTACCATGTGTAATCACTTCATGGTTGCCTACATTACATAACCTCATGGTTGCGTACGTTAAGTGATTTAAAGGGTAACTATGTTACATCACTTCATAGTTTCCTCCATTGTAGGATCCAATGGATAACTGTCACTTTATGGTTGCCGGAGTTAAATGACTTCATAGTGGCCTACATAACATCACTTCGTGGCTGCCAATGCTATATCACTTCACATCTACCTATGTTGATCACTTTACGGCTGCCAATGCTAGATCACTTCACTGCTTCCAATGCTAGATCACTACACTGCTTTCAATGCTAGATCAGTTCATGGTGGCCAGTGCTTCATCACTTCCTGGCTGCAAGCTGCTCCAACTCACCCTAAAGCTTTGTTGTCTGTTCTGATTCTCTCGCTTATCCCGTATACCAAATAAATTTTATTAATATTTTCATCAGCTGTTTACTTGGCATTGCATTACAAATCGAGCGTACCACGAATTTGAGAACCTCTTGTTCTACAGCATGAGGCTGTTTATTTTACTAACTATTGCGAAATTATTTTACTCAACTGCATATATTAAAAGATACCATGTACCGTACAGTTGCTTTACGTACCTAATTACATGATTTCAAGCCTTAATATTTTCGTGAATTTGTTGCATATGGAAGTTTTCAAAGTATGTACAAGTTTGCCAGTCATTACTGAATGCAAAAGAATTCAGTCAAATAGCCTGCACCTAGTATGAAAAAAGTAACAGGAAAACATATAACAATACGTCCGCGGACCCAAACAGTCAGGCCAAATTGCGGGAACCGAAATCTCCCATTAATTGCGGCCAGTGGCTTCTCAATGTTACTGTGCTCTGTGATTTAATAAAAGTGGGCAAAAAGCAAATTGTATCGATAACTTTTGGACACCCTGTAGTGTACTAAGGCGTGCTATTTGGCAATATAAGAAATATTTTGTGAAGCTTCGAACAAGTGCTCTGACATTGACGTAACAACGCTAATTTGCATATCTGGATGGATGTATGTAGCAGTTACTCTCTTGTAAATAATGCTTAAGCTTTGGTGTATATCTTTATGCGATTTCGAGACGTACGATTGTGTGCCCTCTATTGCATAAGTGCATACATCATTCCATATGCTAGTGAGAAGTGGCGAAAAAGTTAACGTCGGATTAGTTCGTCTCGGGTATCATGTACCTAGGTACTGTAGGTACTACTGAAAGTCTTTATCTTACCCCTCCCCATACTTCACAAATTCACTAGGTCACCGTAACTTGGGTGGATATGCGTGACGTCTTGCTCAATTGACTCACTTTATTTGCTTATTTAATTCTCTCTACTCCTACTGACAGTTTTCGCTCTGTAGTTCGTTGTTTTACTTGACTCTTCCCTTTCGTGTACGCTGATGCTCTGTGCATGGCATCCTCGATTCGCCTAGACATGCTACGTGTTACTTTCTTTAATAACGCATAGCTCACAGAGAGACCTGGACCAACGTCCAGTCTAATCATTTGAACTTTCCGGTAAAATATAATGCTACTAGTATGCGGAACCAATGCGTCGTATGCAAATAATATGTAATGGAGTGTGTAGCTAGCTTTCAGCCATCTTTGATGTTCGCAATCGTTCCTAGAGAAAAATAGATGGAAGATGAATGAACACCTCCTAACCCTCTCCCAGATTTTGACTTTTTGGATGAGCGATGCGAGGAATTGCGAACAGAATATGAGTCGTTGAAGAAAGGTCAGCGAATATTGGCGATGAGATCTGCGATAAAGATTTCCAATATGGAAATGTGAGCCGATCTGTTCGTGTACAAGCGAGTCTTTGATTGGGATATACGCGTAATTTATTTGTGATACCCGAACGCAGTTCTGACTGGCGAAGTTGTGAGGTGGACAAGATTACTGTCAGTAATAGTGAACTTACTTCTCTATCGCCTCATATATTGTGTTGCATGTTCCTATACTGTGTTTATTTGGATATTTAAGCGCAGGTTTCTCTTAGGAATAGCATTGTTTTCAAAATCTTCTGGAATGTACACTTGTCTTTATCCCGGCTAAATGATTCACTAGGAAAAAACTGAACGCACATAATACGCGTGTACATGCCGGGATGTCTCATGTGTCGTATCCAGTGAGTCGACTAAGACACAATCCGACTTAATTAGCTCACAGTTCTACTAGACCATAGCCATTTGACCATTAGCACAGACAGGGATAGGCTAGCCGCGTTGTAGGTACTTCAGTCATATTCTGATGTAGTTGAATTTCCCATGACCCTTCATCCCGGCTGTGTATGCTTCTGCGCCAAGAGAGAATTTACGTTGGTTTATGTTGACATAAATCAGCAGTGGGAAGTGATATTTTGTTCGTATCGGAGGAACTATATACGAAGCCCCTTAGAGCGATAAGCGTGTAAGGTTGTGCAACAATTGCAAAGTTCGAACTGAATAATAATAATAATAATAATCTTTATTAAGTACTCATAGACATGTCAAACACCCAATGGTCCCAGGAGTTGAAGTAAAATAATTGACTCCTAGTCCTTGATTTTGATACAAAAGTATTTCGTGTTTTATATATATATATATATGTATTTTCCAAACTGTATGTCACAACTGTTGAGAGTCGTGAAAAATGTCGTGTCAAATGTCAAAAAATAAAAACTGTTGCCAAATGTTGACTATGTATGAAGTCGATGTCGGAGCCGAACGTCATGCCCTGTCTCTTGACGCTCTAGTGTATAGTTTCAAGAATAATATCGTTTGCTAGAAGTGACGCATTTCCTTACGGTTTGAAACAATACAAATTTCCGAGGTTGTTCTGTGCCTAGCATGCTCGCGTACGCGAAAAAAAAAGGAGCCCTGTGTGTCGTGTAGCTAGGGAATGTGGCTGCTGTACTACAATGGGCCGCAATGCAGTGTAGTTTGTAATGATAGTATTACTTGATCTTTGTATCTAATGTAGCTTTAGTAATAAGCTGTTTCTTGTGTACCATGTCCTTATGTGTACCTAATAAAGTATATTATCGTTACCTTCGCCAAGGATGTTATGTTTTTGTTTGTCTCTGTGTTTGTCTGTCACCGAGGTAACTCAAAAAGTTATGAACGGATCCTTACTAAATTTACAGGGATTGTTAGGCACGTTAACAGTAACAGGTGATTAATTTTGGTGAAAATCCGTTCATTTGTTTGGCTGCCTATTTTTTCTTAGTACCATAACTCAAAAAGTTATGGACAGATTTTCATGAAATTGCCATGAATTGTTTGGTATATTACGAAGAGCAAATGACCGAATTTTTGTGATGAGCGGTTGGTTCGTTTGTGAATTTGTTAGTTGCATAACTCAAAATGTTGTGAATGAATCTTCAAAAAAATTACGAAAACTCTTAATACTATCAAACGGCACAAATGATTAAATTTCTGTGTTGATACAAAGGAAATCAAGGTTTCAGAACCGGTTTGCATTTTTCGTTACTGTTGCCTTGCTTGACGGAGGTATGGGCTCTCAGATCGCTCTAGTTGTTATTATTATTGTTGTTAATATTCTTCAGCAAGCTTATTCAAGTTTTCTTGGTGGAGGTCCTAGATACTATAACTAAATGCTTGCAGTTCTTCTACTGATTTACCCTATTTTTCTTGGTTGTGATGTGCATTGACTTCAATCTCGTGGTTGAACCAATCTTACGCTTACAGCTACATCTGATAACAACAGTCCTTGCTTATGTGGTTTTACATATAAAATACGTTGGATAAAGCTTGTTACCACAATTGCCACAAGCACCGCTCGTACACCCATGTTTTGTGCTGCGTACCCCGCACACAAAATCATAGAATCGTGGCAGACGAAGCCGGGCACATTCGTGCAGTCGACGGTCCCCGTCGCTCGCTATACGCGCATTGGTTCTCGATGTTACTTTGACTCTCAGTCTCCCTTCAGAGCATTGCAAAAATGTAATTTGTGGAGCCGTAGCTCCTCTGTGCATCTCAACTTTTACTTTGATGTCGCTGAAGCTGAATATTGGTAGCCAAANAAACTCCTGTCACCAGCAAACAGTGCCTTGCAAAACTCCTGTCACCAGCAAACAGTGCCTTGCAAAACTCCTGTCACCAGCAAACAGTGCCTTGCAAAACTCCTGTCACCAGCATACAGTGCCGTGCAAAACTCCTGTCACCAGCATACAGTGCCGTGCAAAACTCCTGTCACCAGCAAGCAGTGCCTCGCAAAACTCCTGTCACCAGCAAACAGTGCCTTGCAAAACTCCTGTCACCCAGCGAGCAGTGCCGTGCAAAACTCCTGTCACCAGCAAGCAGTGCCTTGCAAAACTCCTGTCACCAGCAAACAGTGCCTTGCAAAACTCCTGTCACCAGCGAGCAGTGCCGTGCAAAACTCCTGTCACCAGCATACAGTGCCTTGCAAAACTCCTGTCACCAGCATACAGTGCCTTGCAAAACTCCTGTCACCAGCAAACAGTGCCTTGCAAAACTCCTGTCACCAGCGAGCAGTGCCGTGCAAAACTCCTGTCACCAGCAAGCAGTGCCTTGCAAAACTCCTGTCACCACCAAGCAGGGTCGTACTGAGGTTCAGGCGCAAATAAGCAGTATCATGGACATGACTATACCCCAGTCGCCTCACAAACTCGCTGTGTTCGCAAACGTTTGCTGAAACTGCCGCTTTTGGACCACAAAGACGCAGGAATTTCATTGTGCCGCGAACTAAGTGCTCGCGCGCCCATAAAAGGTCGGCACCGGAAGGCGCCGTGGCTTTGCCAACTTCGCCTCTCGTTTCTCCGAGATACTTTCCTTCTCTGTCTTTTGTGCCATGTCTGACGGACTGACACGCTAAGATTATTATTCTTTAACTTCTATCTTGACGGAGATGGAGGACAGAAAGAGCAAAGTCCACAACTATAATGATTGTAAATTATTGATATTAGCATGCGAGACAGATTATTATTCTCGGCGATTTATCTTAGCGGATGTGACGAGTGAAGTTGACTGTAATTTTTGTATTATGCTTTACTCGTGTGAACGACGGATGGGCAGTTCGAGGAGCGGACGTGATGGTGTTATCGTACTGTCTGGTATATCGCAATGTAAAGCGCTCTGAAGATCTTTTTATATTTCAGATTTATGTGTTTGGCTACCAGCGGGTTTTGGACAAAAATTATATCCTCTTTTTATGTATAGCTTTCCGAAGAGCCGCGGTATGAATTGTTTACCTGTATGCACAGAATGGACGAGAGGATTTTTCGATATTTAAAGATAGAAATACGATAAATAGCACCTACTGCTTGACATGGGTCTTGTGCTCATGCTTTGAGTTTGCTGCAGCCTAAAAGTGGTCAGCTCATGCTATAGTAAGTACTTAACTCTTTCATGTAGGCTACAGTGTACTCATTTGACTCCCCTTCAGTCTTATACCTACGGTATGGTATTTAATGTTGAATTCGGGCAACGAAAGATTAATGATAAACCTATCAGTTAATAGCTGCATCAGCTATTTCTGTTTCGCATTTTAGCGAGTCGACCTGCCAGAGCCATTTATATTTATCAAACAAGTTCATCTAGTACCTTTTGCTGGTCAGAAGCGCTACTCTGCTGCCCCTGTGTTCCTTCCTCCCATTGCTCCCTCCATGGCAACGCTGCCAATATCTTGTCCCATGCGCCACATCGCACGTTGCAGGCGTCCCTCTCGGGTCATTCGTTGCCGGTACACAAGTGACCGCATCAACAATTCAGTTGCTCGGCGGATTTGGCGGTCCAACAACTCACAGAATCCAGGTCGCAAACTCCGGGTCTCAATCTAACTTTGATGCAGTCGCAAATCCTCTCCCAATGATGAGAACTTCGCTTGCCGACTGGGCCTTTTGATGGAAGTTGCCGAAATGAAAGTCGGTAGAAACTGAGCGTCCCTAATATATCGACTTCGTTCATTGATTGTGGCTCTTGGATTGTGTAGATTTGATCACACGCGTATTATATTTTGTAATTATTAATGATTCTATGTAGCTACCCCGCTTGGTATTCTTATAAAATCAAGGACGTGATCGACTCCTCGCAATGTTCTTGCTAATTAGTATTACCTATGTGTTGATGTCAATCGCAATGCCTTTATTACCCGATCGATGGGAGCCTTAATCGTATTAGTATTAACCTCTATCACTTGTGCTGTCCAGTGAAACTCGGTTTTCATCTTTCTGCTAGCTTATAGGGCGCAATTTCACAGTTCAGTTTCGTTGTTTCTACTTTAAGATCATTGCATATAAAGTGTCGATTTTTTCTGTGATTTCAAGCGTTGAAAGCAATAAATTAATTACGCAGAGTACATTTTTTTACACCTCTCCCTCTTGCCTTAGAATAATGACGTAGCTACAGTTGCGATGCCGTTATCGTTGCTCACCAATTGAGTTTAAACGTTAACGCTAATATTGGTCACTTAATTTGTAATATCTAGCTATGTATAAACTTTATTATCTAATTCATGCAAATGACGCTTCGAGAGCTGCCGTATGCCCTGATAATATGGGACGATCTGTGGTAAAATATCGTCACTCTTCTTTTCTCTTCGGAGATTTGCACACAAAGTTTCTGCGTAAGCGAAAACTCTCGTTTATTTCTCGTTAGCTTTATAATTTCTTCCTTTATAACCCTATCGAAAATTCAAAAGCATTTCGATGTTATCGGATATCTTTTACTATTTTCTCATAGGCAGCCGATAATGCCTATAAATTTCCGATTGGGAATTACGCATTCAGTGTGACGATTTTATTTTGTTTCACCATCTTTTACTGATACTTTACCCAACTCAAATGAAGTAAGCGCGGTAAAGTTACATATTTAGATAACTACGTAGGTATTGTCAGGAAGTATTGAGTTGATAACTTTGTCTTAGGTGCATTTTTAACAATTAATTGATAATATTTTGACATAACTGTAATAGCTCAAAAAGGCCGTGACGTCAGTGTCTGTTTTTATTCCTTTCGAAACTGTTGGGCCAGTTGCGTTCTAAGCAGTATTTTCACTGTAGCTTTTTTAGTATGAGTGATAGGAATGCTTATCTCTACAGATTTACAGTCAATCTCACTTCGTTGTCTTTACTGTAGTTCTATTAGCAGCGCATAATCGTGTGACTCTCCCCACCAGGCACAGCGGTCGTGGGGTGCGCAGAGTGCCAGGCCTCAACAGCGCGTGCGATGTCATCACCGTCAACAGAGAGCCGCCCGATAAGAGTCTTGGCCGCACGACTTCTCCGAGGTTCGTAGAAGCTGGTCATTATTTACGCACTCTTGGACTCGAGACTACCTCTGGTATTGTCAAATTATTGCTTGGTGTGGTGCCGTTCACTGTCTCGAATGATAGGTCATGTTTTGACCACTTGTTAAGCAGTCTCAATTTGTGTCTTGCTTATACGATCTGCATTTATGTGTTACGCACGAGCAACTAAAAGGATAGATGGGAAAGATGTCGGAAGTTGATTTACTGTATAGTGCTACGGACACAGAGGTGATGTAGTCAAAAACACAGATGACAGTTCGGTCACGTATAGAATCGCTTTGGAGTCTGAAAGAATGTGTAGTCGCGAGCTGGCAGGTTAGCCAAAGTGACGTGGCAGACTGCTTGTAAATAATGTTTATATTAACATATTAAATAGTTTCATGTAGTGCTGCCATCCTCATACAGTAGAACGTGCTAGTTTACGCAGGATGCGTTCCAATAAAGCAGCGTCAACTGGCATCCTACTAAGATTTGCAAGTCACCCGAGGATATCACGAAAGAAAACGGTCTTAACTCATCGAAAATGTATGTTTAGGCACTTACTGTAGAAAAGGAGGCACTACTAATACTGATTACGTGCTAGCTCAGCCGGAAAAGTGTCTGTTTCATTAGAATTATAGGTCCAATATGGGGAGTCTTTTTGTGGCCACTTTCGTCCTCGGAATCACCACCGAGACCATGATCATCGTGATCACTGAAAACACAAGAGCGGTCAGTGATTTTATAAACAAACCAGGGACGCCATGTTTGTTTCCAAAAATAGTATTCTATCGTATTTACATGGAAGATAGTGCGGAATTGATTTCTTGGGAATTTTTTTAATTTATTTTGAAGCCACAGCATAGGCCTAAGTGAACTAACAGTATTTGACGCGTTTTGAACCTGCACTGGCATGAAACTAACGAAATTGCAATTCCGAAAGTCAATATTGCAAACCATTAAAACAAAATTATTCAATTTTTCCTCAAAAATGAGAAAATAGCGCGAACTTGCATTTCAAATTCTAAATATTTGCTTATATAACGGCTGGAGTCACTGACCTTGAGCTCCGCAGATCAGCGGATAAAAATTGCACTTGCGTGCATTTATGATCAACTTGTGGCTGAGATCTTCTTTTTTTCTTCTTCTTCTTTACTCTGTCATCTATATCCTGCTAACATAATAATGGCAATAGCTCATAGAGGGCTGGGGCGTAAGTCTCGGTGTCTCTGTGGGAATGGGCCTGTTGGTCCGTCTACTGCCGCCTATCTAATCTAATTTTTTGATCTCTCATGATCAGCCCGTGGAAGAAATCACGGTGTGATCAATTTTCACCACTGATCACGGATGATTGCTATCAGAATCACGTAAAAAAATCGTCACAAAAACGCACAGATCCAGCGCAATCATCCATACGGTGGTCACAAAAAAATGCTTCGAAACGTTCCTACGGTGCGTGAACTGGAAGTCCAGCGTGAACTGACATCTCACTTGACCTAAAATAATGGCGTGAACTACCGCCCGCGTGAAGTGACATCCTGTGCACCAGCACGTTCTACTGTAATCACGCAGTTTTTTTTCTGTTGTTGAACTTTTCGGCATTCGTCGCATATTCCCAACGTTGCGTGGTATCCTTTGCATAAAAAATGTTGAGCAAATACTTCGACCGGTAGGGTAACATGTCTCGTACCCGTCCATCATGCTAGTAGCCGTCCATTTGGCACTAAAAATCTTCTTGTGTAAAAATTAGCTGTGCTAAAAAGCCGCACATGGGTTTAGGCTTAAGCTGTGAGCTAAGTAGTGCCGCACCATCCCTAAAAATCCGGGCGAAAAAAAAAATTGTGGTGGTTTCACATTTTATTCACTAGAACCATGAAAAAAATGGGAAAACCACCACCACCATTTTTTTCTTATTTAATTTTTTTACCCGTCATTTTCAGGGATGGTGCGGCACTACTAAACCTACAGTTTAAGCCTATGTAATGCATTCTAACACTGCTAGTTTTTACACAGGAAGCTTTTAGTGCCAAGTGGACGGCTACTAGCATGGTGAACGGGTGGGCTACTAGACACGTTAACCCTATCGGTGTGCACAATGTGTTCTCTACTACCTATATTTAGTTTAGTAAGGCCAATGCTATTATTTACTGAGTGCGCATAGTGTTTTACGGTATGTACCGCATACATTCTATCCCGTTAAGCCCTCAGGGGTATATTCTGACGGGCTCTTTCCCTGTCAGAATATATATGGGCCTCACGAACCCAAGGGCTGTGCTGAGTGCCTTCTCCGCAGGGGATGTTCCTGCTGGACGCAGTTCCTGCTGAGAAGGTTAGTTTTGTAAAGTTGAGTAGGTTCTTTATTTTTCCGTTTCTGTTCCGCGAGGTGGGCTGCCGATCGAGATGGTCGACCTAGTACACGGGACCTGTCTAGTCACTCTCGTGTGGAAGACAACAAAAAGTGGTAGTCCACTCGAGTGTCTTTTCCTATTCTTTGCGCCTTTTTCCTGCCAGTAGTAACGCACTGAGCCAACTTATACTGTATGGCAGAGGAGAGCCGATGTCGAGATAGGATATTCCTACTCGAGCCTCCTGGCCGACAAGCATCACTGTGCGGATCGCTCTTTGGCGGAAATGGTGGTTAAACTAATCATTTAATAATAATAATAATAATAATAATAATCTATCCCGTTAAGTATTCTAAGGCTAATAGTCGTATTTGCTCCTTATGTATATTTTCATAGGCATCTGTTTGCATCGAATATATTCTTTCACGTTGAGTGCCCTTGAGCTAATACCAATGATTTTTTCCCTTGGCAGACAAGTGCATCCCGTAGAACAGTCCCAATTTGTGCCTTACGACCCGAAGGACCGCTGCAATGGCTGCTCCATCAGCGCCGACGTGTCTACCTCGCCCTCCCTTGACCCTAACTCCAACAGCAAGCCTCCAGTTGACCGCTGTGTCAGAAGTAATGCCAACCCTGGTGTGATGCATGATCGCAAGGATATGTACCCTAACGGTGGTACTCAAGACTATACTTCATCAGGGTACCCCTCCATGCAACCACACGAGCTGGCGAGTCACATTGGGTACCTTAGTGTCGGCAAAGGCTATCCCACTACGCCCAACCTTGTCATGAAGCACGGCAAAGTCGAAATTCTTGGTCAAGGTAAGATATTGTCACGTCTCATCGCTGTTTGTATCTGCCATAGTCAGCAACGTCTGTGCATACATTTGATGCAAGTTTATACTGGTGTTTTATTATTCAGTGTATTCTCACATGAACGAGCTACATAACTTAATTCTGACCTCGTGTATATATTTTTTTCCATTATACCATATAGTCAGATGGGGTAAGACACGACCCGCGTCCATCGTGGGGTAAGAAACGATCGCGCCATTACAGGCATTCAAAAATCGTGGTATAAAAGTACAGGGTTGAAGCAAACACTGAAATGACTGGAAATAAATGCTCTGTCTTCAAATTTTATCCAGCGCTTTCTGGATGCCTGTAAGGGAGCGGTCGTTTCTTACCCCACGATAGCCGCGGGTCGTGTCTTCCCATCTGACTATACTCACAATAACGTAGTAGCGTAACAGTCACCTGCAATTTTATGCTATGTTTTTGTTCGCACAATTTTGTTAAACCTCATGTGGGCTGTACAACTTTTACTGCGTAGTACTATTGTTTTCCTACCACTCCTTCTCTTGAAAACTTGTCCCTTTGGGCGGTTTTCCATTTGCTTGGATCGAGATGCGAGATAGTTTTATCCATTCAATATCAAACTTATGACTCTCAAATGCTTTGGACAAAAAAATGGTCAAATTTCAATAGCTAATGCACGAAAGTAGTAAAGGCAATCAAAAAGCAAACCTCAGAATCTCTTAATAACAGTGAAATCCCATGTACGTGGAGAAGTTATCAAGGGGTAGAGACTGTAGACTAACAAAGTTGCTTAGTAGAAACGTGCCTTTAAAAGTGTTTATATGTATAACCCAATTTCGGGGTTCGCACGGCAGTTGAGTTTCGCCGTCATCGGATAAGGTCGCAACTATGCCGAACCGTTTGTGAAGCTCAATTGATGATTTTATACCACTAGCCCAGACCACAGCAAAATGCAGTATGTTTCGTATGGAGTGCCATAGCATGAACTGCTGTGATTTTGCCTGCACTTTCAGAAGAAGCATGTGCCGTGGGAAATGAATTACAGTGTTTTTTTTTCTCTGTCAATTTTATCGAAACTAATCGTTTGTTGAAGATACTCAAATCATCTTACGGTTAGTGTTCTGTTTGCAAGCTTTCCTGAGAGCGTACTAAATCTGATAGAAGTATTGAATTCCCTTAATAAATGCTTATGCACTCCCAAGTTTTGTACGGAGAGTGCACTCATCTAGAAGCACCAAAAGATTCAGGTTCATCCGGATCGAGAAGCACCGTGATTGAAATGAACAGCTGCACGTCTCATTTCATTGGGTGTTCCCGTATGTGAATGTTATTTTACTCCATCCTCTACTTCATAAGGGTGGGAAGCTATACCTGTTATCTCGGCTAGCATAACGCTGTTTATATCATAATGTAGAAGTACTTGTAACATTGAGCCTCCACCATGTACCGCTCTGCAGGTACTCCTCCACTAAATACGTACGGGTATGAACTACAGAAGAACTTGCTCAACATCCTACCTCCCAGCAGAGGTCTCCAGCCTCCCATAATAGTTCCAGATACTCCTGACGACATGAAATACTCGGTAAGTATTAGAGTTGTCTTGTACACTTCCTCCACATGGGTTCATGTCCTCCAGATAATAAGTTGGCTTTGTTGCCTTAAGTTCCATCGCACAATCTGTGTGCTATTTGAGTCGTTCATCCCACTGGGGAGACTGTAGATGGCATGTAAGCACTTCCGCTAGGAAAATGTGGGATGATTGCATGCAAAAAATCGTGCATTGAGTGTCCTATGTACTTCGCCGTGCAGCTCTGAGTGGTACTCAGAAGTCAGGAGTGTCTTGTTGTTGGTTCTGACTAGGAATGAAAAATAACTAGATATTAATTGTGATATGATCAGTTGCAAGTATTTTGTAATGCAAGCGCCATCTGAGCTGTGAAACAAAGAGATGTGTTTTGCGATTGTAGTGGCAACTACTCGAACATATTTGATTGTAGTGGCAACTTCTCGAACATATTTCACTTATCTTTTACGTTCCGCTCCTTAGCTGGACATTAACAGTGCAAAGTTATGCGTCCGTATGTTGGTAGCAAAACTAAAGAAACCGTAGAAATTGACAGATTTACCCGAATTGTCTAAGGCCAGTTAGCTTGTTGCCTGCCTGTATGTGCAGCGGAAATTCCGACATGTATGTCTGCGAGGCTCTTCACGCTCTTATGCTACAACAGTGTGAAGCAATGAAAGGATTCACAGAAGCCAAAGGGAAGAGAGGTGGCGAGTGTAAGCAGGATAGGGGGTCAGGGGTGGGGGCTGTGGGAGAGCAGACGACTTTGTTTACTACGCTCACTACTGCCGCTTGCGCTAGATGGCGCTCAGCGTCTGGCTGGGTTGGTTTGTGCTCTTCGCTCTACTGTGGGGCTGGTGTTATATTGAGAAATTGGTGAGTTATAACTTTGTTTACCTTTTACTATGCCCTTGTAAAAGCAGTAGTAACATTTTCACTATTGGACGCAGATTTTCTGAGCTGTAGCTAATATTTATGCTACGTTTATATGGTCACATGTCGCGTGCTGTCGATCAGCTGTCGTTGCTGGGCGTATCCTTTTTTGCTGAGGCACGCCAGCACCCCAAACTTTTGCATGACATTGTCTAGGAACCAGAAAGCATACCTTGTTTCACCTAACCTTTACACGTTAGTTGCATGCACACTTGCTTCTCCTCTATGTATGATGCTTTTCTGCGCTCCGTTATTACTGGAAAACGTAGATGTAAGGGAAGTCACTTTCGATTTATGATACGAATCTGTCGAATTTTGCATTTGGACTATTCTAATCTTCCTGTTTATTTTTCGTACGAACATTATTATCTTACGGGGCAGATATTCTCTTATCAATCGTTAAACACGAAATGCAGTGGCATGACATCATGATGAAAAGTGATGGTAAGCAGTAATGAAAATCTGCTGTTGTTTGCGTCATATCTAGTCGATTCATTATAATCCTACTATCCATCATAGAAAGTCTGTAATTCGTCAAAGGTTGCTGGAGCCCCGAAATTAGAAGCATTTTTTATTATCCTTCGTAGTCTGCATTTGTACCTAGTGTCCCACGTATTTTACAAATTGTTACCTATGTATGCCTTTGCGTTGCCATCAGCAGTGCTTAGTTGATTTTGAATCGTAAAAACATTGTGTGTAACACTTTCCCATGGTATCAATAAGCCATCACAGATGTTCAGTTGGTGTGTTCATGATACCATGATGTGTTCAGTTGGTATCATGCCATTGTTTATACAATTAGAAGATTCATTTTTTTGAAGTAGTAAGGCTTACTCCAGTTTGTCATATTAATTACCTGTTCAAATTTAGTTACTGAATATAAGTAATTACAATGTGGAAAACCACAATGTTATTCAGAAGGCCTAATGCAATGACTCTTCTTTTTCTGCAATATCTTCTAAAATCTTGTGAAGCGATATTCATTAATTTATGCACATAATCTTACTTCTAAGAACATAATTACTGTTTACTATTATTATTCAAACTGAGCGAGAAGACCCGAGGGTAAAAGGCAAGGGCCAAAGAACACAAGGTCCCCACGCCACCTAACGCTGGAAGCAGCAAAAGGAAGCCCGTGGCACAGAAATGTAGAACTAATAGGGGCATATGAGAATCTGTCACGGGAGAGGAAACGATTGATTGTGCGCATAAAAACATCCGAATTGCCATCCACAAGCACCGAGCCGTCCAGCGCGTTCCATTGCTGACCACAACGATACATAAATGACCGCTAGTGCTGGGTAGTGCGGCCCGAGGCAGCTGAACAGTAAACTCGAGGAGGGCAGGAGCTCCGCGGGGACGCCGCTGGGGCGCATGGGGGACTGGCACCAAGGGTCCAAGAGGATGCTTATCATTGTGAAAGATTTTGTAGAACATGCACAAAGCAGCAACCCTGCCCTGGTGTTCAAGATTACAGTTGAATAGCCCAGCGCTCAAATCAGAAGCACGAGACATTAGCCTACTCTGTCAAGGAGCCGCGAGTGAGACGCAGCAGCCGAGGCCCACACAGGAGAACAATGTCATAGGATAGGTAAAAGGAAGCTCCAGCAACACCTACACACAAGGTTAGGGTCCGTAAAAACCTTTGATGCCTTCCTCACAATACCCAGCGAGCGGGGGCAGCAACATTCCGGATGCGGGGCTAAAATGTTAACTTCCCATCCATAGTAACTTCTAAGACCTGCATACACACTAGACTGTATTGTTCTTTCTTTTACTTTTTTGTATGTGTAATTTCTGATGGTACTGTATGCACTAATGTCCTCTCTGTTTTCACTATACTTGGCATTCTTCATTCTGACAACTTGTATGTTACATCAGGATTCAATCTGTTCTCTTTTAGTTTCACCTTGACACGGCATCTATGTAATGTCCAGAGACTGTTAAGCTTGCTGTAAATTTTTAACACACGAATTTATCAACAGGAGGTTTTGTGTATTCAAATAAAATCGTAGATGTCCGTTGCTGGGCACCCAGTAACAGGAGAATTTTGAGAGCTTTTATTTTTACTCTGACGGTGGGTCAGTGACGAGAAAGTACGGTATTATTCACTGCTGTTTTGTTGCTTCAGACCACGAGTGATCAGCTGAAGAGCGACTGCAGCAACAGCTATGGCATCCCTGAGCTAAGCAACCAAACAACCCTTCGCAGCTCGGATGTGAAGCCGACCTTTAGCAGCAGCAGTAACAGCAGCACACTGCCTAGTGTCATCCACCATCCGGCTGGTGCTGAGCCATGGGTCAGACATGGCAATGATCCGGCCTATACGTCAGATGATTTGGAGTCCACACCTGCCGTAGGTGTCGCAGGCATCTGCCTGTATTGTCTGAACTAACATAAGGTTTTATCATCACAATGATGTAACAGTAACAAACAACTAGGTGGCCTGCTCAGACTTCATCTATTGGTTTGTTATTGTTACGTTATGAGTGAGATAACCATTAGCTCAGCCATTTCTTCCTGTCATTATACTTTACTACTATTGAGTCAGCTTTTTCGTAGGTAGGTAGGTACCTCTCTGAGGGGGTAGGGGAAGGCATGATTTTCTCTGTATCTTTCTTGATTTATGTCAGAATAGTATTGGGATTATTATTAGTATTTTTTTTTTTCAGTTTTTCATCCCTGTTTCAGAAAGCGAGTGATTTTTTCCCCTTCTTTTCATATATAGTTATATTCCTTGACATGCAATGAAGAGTTTTTCTGTGTATACCTTATTTCTGAATATGAAATGGATATTTTTCTTTTCATTTATTATCACTTGTTTTGCTGTGCACGGAACGGAACATTGATTTACGGGCCTCTTAACAACAATTTTGCTTCTTCTCTCTTTACTCATTTTCGACTCAGTACCTTCTTTTCTCACCGTCTGCTCTGTTTTGCTGCAAACCGAGCCTAGTTAGAACGTTACTTAGGTTTGATCTTGCTACTCTCCTCCTTGTCGTTGGTTTTTGCTATTGCAAAAGAGATCAGGTACATACGCTTCAGCGCTATTTTTATCAAGAGCAATACCATTTCATAAAAAAATGCTTTAACTGTAGGTATCTACACGAGCTTGGTGGTGTACTCATGGTAGAGGAATCATTAAATGTGCTATGCTTGTTATGGTAATTAATTTTTTTTTCCAGGAGATGAAGAAGCCCACGATAGCCAAGGAGGGCAGGGAGCAGCTAAGGCGACCGCTTGGTGACAGGTATGCATCCTTTCTGTCTGTGCTTGCACTTGCAGTTGAATTTCGCATTAATAGACTTGGTTGGGGCGAGATTGCCCTGTCAAGTTAGTGACTTATGTACCGAGGCCTAAATTATTAAAAATACACGGAATAACGCTGCGGCGATTGCTGGGTGACAGGTACACATTGGTAGGTATTTTTTTTTGTACCTATGCAGTTGGACCTCTTTAATAGACCCATATGAGGAAAGGCTGGCCTCTGATGTGAAAGGTTTTGATGTTGGGGTTTAATATATTGGAAATAAAAAGAAAACCATCATCACGGTCCATAAAAGATTTACCTAATTACTGCGGCCTGGCCGGCCTCAGTTGGCACCCAACCCGGTGTTTAACCTCCCATACCGGACGTTTTGCTAATGCATTATATCCCTATGGAACTCAATCAAGTTTTGTTCCTTGCCCCTCATATCCGTAAATTCCGTGTCCATAGACGAGATATTCCTCTCTAATTCTTCCAAGTTATAGTTTGTTCATGTACTTACCTACAATTTTAACAATTGCTCACATAGTCTTCCTGTGTAGTCTAGGAATCAATGAGTGCTTGAATGTAGAGGGCTGTGCAGAGCATGTCCTCAGTAATTAATATCTTAAGCTATAGCTATACAGTATTTGATTATGACGGCTTGAGATGAATGTAAAAAGCGGGAAATTTTGTATTGCAATTACTGCGCTCTAAGTTAACCATTTTCAGCGCCTCACAAGAAGTTAGTGTGCTTGAAAAGGGAAGTATGAAACTGTGTTCGTTTGGCTTTTCTTAATCCGTGTTAGAACCAGTTCTTATGATATTCCTTAGCTATTTCAGCTTGTAATATCCGAAGTAATATGAATTAAGCCCTAAATTTCCTATTTTTGCAAATCAGTAACTTGCGAATGTTACATTCGCAGTTACTAAGTTTACTAGTCATTTAGGTCATGGAGACAGTGCCAGCTTTTATGAAAAGCAGCAACTTTGTATAGTAGAAGAAAACTGAGCAACAATATCGACACTGTGAGACTTACTGTGGCGGTATTAGTTTGTAAATAGCTACCTAATTAGTTACTCTGCATTACATTTTTAATGCATTTTTCTGTGTTTGAGTCGATGGTTGAATACACTACCGTATTTATTTATCAAAGACGTTGCAGTCTGTCAAGCGACTCGTCGGAAGACTGTGGAGAAGAGACGGATGACACCTCGGACCGTCGTCGGCCGCCTCTTTTCCCCGGCAGGTTACCTACCAAACGACGAGCTCCCCAACCTCCTGGACCTCCAAGAACCTCGTCAGGCAGCAATAGCAGGAATGGGCCTCATTCGAGAACAAGGTAGGCCATTGCTTACTAAAAATTGCTCCGCTGTTCAGTGCAGCTGTGTTGTCGTGAACTCATCATTTCCCTCGTGAACTCATCATTTCCCTCGTGAACTCATCAGTTCCCTCCTCAAAATCCCGCTATTTACATACATCCTGATGCTGAGGTGTACAAGTCCTCATCCGCTTCAGCAAATGCTGCTCTCACTCGCCGCATAGGAAAGTTGAGACTCAGCTGCGGCGTGCGTTGCGCGACACCGTTGTGTTTCGTAAAGCGGACAGGAGCAGCGCGACCTACATGCCTGGGAGTGTGATTGTGTGATTATCGAGACCGTGCCTACAACTTGAGCGCATCCTCTTGTAAGCGTTAAAAGGGCATAAGCCTGTGTTTATTGTTCTAACGATACATTGTTACCGTGAGCTCGAGCAGACGCAAACTATTAGTGTTTTCCATAACCTTTGTTTGGTTCATGTTTCCTATACTATAGTAATGTATAAAGCTGAAGCGAACTCTGTTTAACCTTGTACTGAAATACACTTTTACCGCTGCTCGCAAAATTTGTTTACATATCTACATACTGATGACTCCCTTTCAGCTATTATATTGACACTTCAGTAAAGTGGCTTTGCGACTGATTATTTTCGTAGATAGTTGCAAAAAAGGTTTATCATGTGCATTAGGCTTGAAAGTTTGGACCTTAAGCATTGCAAAAAATGGACCATCATAACGTGGGATTAGTTTTTTTTATATTTGCTCATAGCTACTGTGTAATGAGGAGTAGGTCTTCAGGATCCAGTTGGTTACCCTCATCCCATGTAACCGACCACCTCAAGGTAAACCATCGCTATATCATTCCTTGCGTGCCCACTTTGTTTCCTCTTCGTGTCCTTACTGGTCTTCTTTGTTCTCTTCTTCTTATTCCCTAACTTTTCTTCCTGTATCTGCTGCGCTTCCTCATTTGGAATCCACGTTGTGCTTTGACGGTCTATTTGTATTTTTTCTACTTGAACCATCTGGTATCTAGGGAACTTGAACATTCTTGCAGCTATATGCTCTAATTCAATTTCGTTTTGAGGCAGTCAAGAGTCAATGCTGGTTATTCTATGTAGTAAGTAATTATTGTACTTTTTCAGAAAATATGTTCATGTTAACTAGGGCTGCGAAGTTGTATGAACTAAGTCCGGTTGCGACTCTCACACTGGGCCCCCAAAAATTATCCCTCTCCGACGCTACGCCCCTCATGTTAATACTTGCTTAGCTCAAATAATGCAATGTTGTTTAACTGGACAGATCGAACTTGAAGAGCTGCAACTCAAGTCCTCGACGAAGCGCTGGCAGTCAGACCCCGTCGCGCACCCCCACCTCCCGCAGCAAGGGGCGGTGTGATGAGAGCTACAGTGACGACCAGCCCGTGCGTTCCCCTGCCTACTACGAAAATTATGCTCAAATGATGCAGATTATCAGCCTTAATGTTGAAAATAAGGCGAGTCTCTTGCTTAGTTTCATTGAGCGTGGAGAAAAGCTGGTGCTTTTCCGATTTATTTTTTCTGTGCCCAGTGATGCCTATGTTCCCAATTTACATGTCGCTTCATCGTCTCCTCTGTAGGGACCTAATATAGACAGGGAAGTGTAAAAAAAAGAACATAATTAGTAATGTCACCGTGAAAATAGAAAACTTTCGAATGTACCGGTACAGTCTGATGATTGTTGTCATGCTGAGAAGTTCCGGTAATATATAACATTAGAATTAACCAGGAGCTCTGCTGTGGTATAATAAATGTCTAATATGAAGCTTGGGTAAACATTCGTTTGAACGATCCTCGGAGTTTCATGGTTTGACATACACTGTTAGATAGAAAATGATCAGAAATGACACACAGATGTATTTTTTTCTTGGGATACGTCATATTACAGCAAAAATAATGCGAAAAAAAAACACTAACAGGCCCCGCGAGCTAGTGTCGGCCACACATATATGACGCCCTCACAACGATGGACGCAATTAAAACGAGAAGCAGCAATACGATGGATAAGTTCGAAATTGTTAGCCAAATTTGAAGTCATATCAGGAAGTTAAAAGACTTGATTGCGTAATTATTTAGAAATCTGTATTTCTTTCAAAGGTGTTGAACACTGCACTGAAAATGTTTACCGTTGCCACTTCGAAATCATTGTCGCGTCATTCCATCGTCACTTACTGCAGTGGAAATATGGCTCAGTGCAACAAATTGTGCAAAACCCTTCCAATTCATAGAAGAATATTATGAAGAAGAAAAAAATGTTGGAGTGTTTCAATGATCGTGGTGTCGTTCCAGAAACGCTAAAATGTTTGAAATGTAATCAAGAGTACAACAACTCACCGAGAGGACATGAGGCTATTTCTCCTGCAAATAACCGGCGACCCCATAGAAACCAAACCTAACCTAGGTTACCAAAGTTCCTATCGGGTCGCCTGTTATGTTTACCAATAGAAAAAATAATTGTTGTGCTGGCGAGATGTAAACATATCTGACACTGGCTCGCGGGGCCTGTTAACCTAGTGTTTTTGTTTTATGCATTGTTTGTGCTAAAATATGGCCGTTTCCCAAGGAAACAAATGCGTCTGTGTGTCATTTTTTGTAATTTTCTAACAGTGTATGTCAAACCGTTAATTTTAGATGTTCGTCTAAACTAATCTTAACCGACGCTTGTTTTGAAAGCAGAGTTAAATTTTTTCTGCAAAAACTACTGTGAGCTGTGATTTAATTTGTCCGCAACATTGGTAATGTGAAAATCTCCTTTGACGCTGTCTGTTATGCTATCCAGTTTTTTTGCAAATTTACAATTTTCTCAATGCTGATAGAATAAGCCATTTTTCTTCTGTTGCTAGTTTTACGATTTCCAGCAACGGTGCAATTGGCCCAAATATATACATATAGAAAGGCCCGCTTGGCTTATACCTACCATCAGTACTTGAATGAATAACTGAGCCTGTTAGAACGCAGTACAACATGCGAGCATCGTTGTACCCAAAAATAACCGAGACGAAGCCGAAAGTATTGGTCTTCTAGTTTTATTGGCTTTGTGACTCGTCTGAAAGTTCTGTTAACGGTTTCGTCTCTGTTTGAATTATAAAATTTGGTATGAATGTGTTGAGTAGCAGCGTGTGATTGAGGTTGCAAGTTTCGACTGGCACTGTAAATGGATAGCTCTGGTGTACAGTAGGGACGATATTGTGTGATTTAAACTTCCTTTGGCTGTGAGAGGCGGAACTAAAGAATTGCACGCTAAAGCTGTCAAACGCTACAGTACTTCCACGCGTTGGCATAAGTGTAAGCTGAGGAAATTAATTTACTCCCTGTCCTGGTGGACTCGACTGTGAAGGAAATATCTTTTACCTTCTCTCTGATTCTTTTCATTTTCAGACTCTTATGTTTTCCTCTAGCTTTCCTCTATCTCCTTCCTCACTCTCCCGATTGGCTGTTCCCATGCACATTGATCCGGTGTCGGTACATCCTCGTGCATGGGTTCCACGTTTCTTCTGTTATTATTATAGCTATGCCTTATTTTTTCTCTCCATGGCCACAGTTGCAGTGAAAAATGGCGTCTTGAACTTTCACTACAGTTTTGATTCTTCTCATACATACTTGTTCCTACCCGACAGTATATGCTAAATTTTTATTTCTGCCTTACTTGCAGGACTCTCCGATGGATGACAAAGAAGTATGTTGTTTGCGTCTTTCCTTGCTTGTGATTTTGTTCCGCTACTTATGATGTACATTTTTTATTTGTATGCAAGTTATATTACAATGACTTTGTTTTAAGCAATGTGTTCACTTTATTGTTGTATTATTGTTTAGAAATTCAAGTCTACTTTGCTCTCCGATTTTTTTTTTTATTTTCCATCTCGCTCCCTGCTTTTATATTTTTATGGCGTTTCTCGTTTGTTGATACGGTTTATTTTTCCTTTATGTCATTTCAAAATTGTCCTAGCCTCCGGGTAGCCTTTCTTCTTCTTGGATCTTTCATGAAGTTCAACATTCCTTTGTTTCATTTTTGGCAATAGCTCAAAGAGGCCGGGGTGTTAGTCCCGGTGTCTCTTTGGGAATGGGCCTCTTGGTTCGTCTACTGCCGCCTATCTAATCTAATCTATTTCCCCGAGACGAAAATGGCAGAAAAAATTGGATGTGAGCACCCCGTGCTTCCCTCACAAAGTTCTCTGCAGTTCCCTACCGTTCGGTACTCTGCGGTACTCTTCGTTTCTTTTCGGTACTTGCGGTTCTTGTCGGTACTTTTCGTTTCGGTACTTTTCGGTTCTGTGACGTCATCACTCCCCCTCCATCCCTCTTGGATGTGCTAATCTATATAAGGCGGCCTGCCCTCAGGAGCATATTCTGGCAGACCCTTTCTCTGCCACAATATGTTTGGGCATCACGCACTCAAGGGTCCCGAGTGCCTTCTCCGCAGGGGATGTAGCATCTGGCCGCAGTTCCTGCTGGGAAGGTTAGTTTTGTAAAGTTAGGTAGGCTCTCAATACTT
>LQNS02278080.1:10213239-10234130 GCA_001587735.2 Parhyale hawaiensis
GCAGCAAGTTAGGTACCGTTGCAGGTCAAATTCTTAAGGAAATTGGCCATTAAGCAACAAGTAACGTTTGCTCTAGCCCTTGGGAGGTGAGGTTTGTAATATGTCCTCCCTTCCCGCTCGGGTCCTTGTCCTCACCTCGCAAACCAACGTCCCCGGACTTCCCTTTCCTGTATTGGGTAGCAGGCACTTCAAGCGGGTAGCAACATGCCGGTCCCACCAAGAGTCACTCAACCATCTTTCCAGCTCCGGTGAATGGCTCGCAGCTCTTTCCCCTAGCTCGCTAGAGCCCTTAACCAGGGGGCCCTGATACTTACCCCGCCTCACGACGCGCGAGGATATGGGCGCTCTATTGCACACTCTAGACTAGGGAGCCACCAAGATGGTTCGCGTCACATGACGTCTTCTTTCTCTGTTGCGGAAAGAAGCAGGTATTAGTATCTACCTCGCTAGTTTTTTCAGACAAGTCTGTGTTATTTACACTCTTAGAACCTCTTATCCCGGTTTTTTGGGACGTTTCCCTCTCGGGATAAAAAGGATTTCTTTGTCCTTTCATTTCCCAATTGACTGCTCCTCTTCCCATACTCTACCTCGGACGAAGGCAGGATCTGAAATCGCGCTGGCTACTCGGAGACTAACACAATTTTGAAACGACATACAGGAAAAATAACTCCTACTGACGTAGGAAGTAGCAATGTTTTTTCTTTATGGAATGAAAAATTGTGTTAGCTGAGGACCTCCTCCTCCTCCCACACACGCAGTCAAACCTTCGTCCCTCATCACTCCTACCCGACGATCTGAGGAACACCGACTTCAGGTCGCCTTATATAGAGTAGCACCTCCCAGAGGGATAAAGGGGGAGTGATGACGTCACAGAACTGAAAAGGAACGAGAAGTAGCTACCGCAGAGTACCGAAAAGTACCGAACAAAAGGGAACTGCAAAGAACTTTGTGAGGGAAGCACTGAGTGCTCACATCCAATTTTTTTCTGCCCTTTTCGTCTCGGGGGAAATGAAACAAAGGAATGTTGAACTATCATGAAAGATCCAAGAAAGGCTACCCGGAGGCTAACCTAATTTTTCATTCCATAAAGAAAAAATATTGCTACTTCCTACGTCAGTCGGAGTTATTTGTTGACTCAGTGCACTGCTTTTCATTTATAGGCCACACCTATTATTGTATTTTGTTGAGCTGGCTTTTTATCATTTTTCCATTTTTTTTGCACGTACCTCCTCAATATCTTTTGAGGTAGCAATGTCTCATGTTACTCTCACCGTCATTTACTTGACTTAGATGTATCAATGTTTCCTGGAGTGTGATGCCTCCTGTCGTGATTTTTATTGCATAGCTATGTAAAGAGGAACAAACTGAGAGCTGCCTCTTAGCTTACTTTATTCCCTTGACTTTGATGTATCCGATTTATTGATGGTGAACTGGCCTGTATTTTCCCATTTCTCACTCAGCTCTTTCGCAACTTGTTACTATGAATTTTTTCCTTAATGTACTGGTATTTTTATGGCTAAATGTTCACAAGCGTTTTCTATTAGGTTCAGCATGTATCCTTTCTCAACGTTCAGGTGTTTTTTATAATACCCTCGTAAGAAAAGCGTTATGAAAGTGACCGTGTAAGTAAAGGGTTAATACACGGTATAACCCTACGAGAACGAGCGTATTTCATAACATACACTTTAAACAATGCTATTTTTTCGAGATACCGATGTACTATTTGATGCTTTTATTGGCAACCCATTAACTGGGCGGCTGAGAACGATTTCGTAGGAATTGCATATTCTAACTAAACACAAACATTAAAGAACCAGTACTGTTCTAGCACGTAGTTAGTCCAATTATCTCGAAGTCCCGACTATATGTGACTCCTACCAATAGCACTTCATTTAGCGACCTACATGTAGGACACCGCAGTCACGTGTGTATTAATACTAACTTGCTCACCGCTGCAGAAGCAACATCAGCAGCTCAATGCTGTCAGTCGCATCAACCAGGAGCTGCTGGCGGACCTCAGAGCTCAGCACGACTCGTTTGCCTCGTCCCTGGACGCTATCATGGAGGCCCTCGTCGCTGGTATCATTAACAAAGAGGTAAGCTCACTGTGGCTGCTCCATATATTTCTTCCCTGCCACTATGTTCTGAAAAAAATTGCTTGTCATTTTAGATCTCCCGTTTTCTGTACCGTAGTCTGTATCCCTCACGTTTCCGTTTGTCGTGCTAACTGTGGCTAGGAAGCTTAAATAATGTAGAGATCATCTACCCGTGAATCCCTTGACTCATTAATTAAAGCTACAGTGAAATGACTCGCGTGAAATGTACGAAGATATATGACTTGTATTTCGGGTGATTCAGTTATTGTTCGTCAGTGTCGAAGCACAGGTCGAGTGATTTCTTCTGCTAATATTATTTAACGTGCTGCTATCCCATGTCTCAGGATTGTATCTCCCATTGGCATGCGTCGAATACTATTGCTACATGTTAATATTCTTTCTTCTGTACAGCAACTGCGCAGTATGGTCATCGATCTGCAAAAGAAGATGGCGCACCTCAAAGCCAAGAACGATCAGCTGCAGAGTTGCACGGATGCTCGGTATGCTTCCCTTCCTCACCATCACCCAACATCTGTCAGGAACGGTGTGGCCACAGGATCACTGCCCCACAAGCAAAGCAAATCCCAAAAGCTGTCCAAGTCATACAAAGGCCCTCGCGTAAACTTGCCTGCTCCCCAGGAGGTGTCCGAGACTTCTGGCGTGCGTCTCAACTACAAGATGACAGAGCGGGTGCTGCAATTTGATTGCGCAGAGTTGCCCCCTCGCAGCAGTGACACGCAAGCTTCTGGCCGAGTGTTGCGTTCGTCGGCATCTTTGCCCCAGTTGAATGCTGTCCTGAGATTTGCATCTACCACTGCTCGAGGGGATGAGGGCTACTGGACGATGGGGAGTCACGTACCCGCCGCAGACTCCAGATCAACCTTGCCAAGAACGTCGAAATCTCTTCACTCTAGTCACTCTCCGCAAGTCGTCCCATGTTCCTCTTCTAAAGTGCCACATATTCCTGCCCAGCCTAGCTTTAGTTTTGTATATAATACGCCCTGTCTACAGACAGCGCCTGCTGCTGTTAGCAAACCTGGTGCTCCTGTTACCTCAGTCAGTACGTCCATGGCAGGAGGCTCCAAATGGAGCACTGTGCCTCGGTTTACCACTGCCTGTCCCGCAAAGAACTCACTGCCTCCTAGCCGTACCCACCAATCGATATGCCTGTCGGGCTCCAAATATTTATCTCCCATGGCCTGTGATGGCCTCGAACGCATAATGACCGATATTATCAAAGACATTTATGTCAGGCTAATACCTGAAAACAAGACTCCTTCCATTCATCAGCCAGAGAAGAAAATTCCAATCCGCCTCTCATTTGTGGGATCACCTGAAGAAGCGCAGAAAGGCCTCGCTCGAGGAATTTATTATCTTAATTTTATGCCTTGCGGTAACTCGCGCTGCTCTGTGTGCTCTGATATGATCACTCACGGCTCTTCCATATTTGAAGTATTCTGGCCGTGCCCTGAAGGCCGCCGCTTACAATTACTCCATATGGTTAAAACTCAGGATGAGAGTGATCCCCTCGTGGCCAACGATGCTAGTTCTGCTGACACGAGTTCCTGTTCTCAGGCTACGGACACCAGCACTGCCACTCTCGTACCTAACTTACCCTTGAGCAAGTCAGCAACTCTAACAGACTCCACCAGATTAAAACGTAAAGTGAGTGGTGTTGTCCCTGTGAATCGCCTCGGTGAAAAGTCAGTAAGCTCCTTTACTTGTGAGTCTGAAGCTTCTGGAAGTGTTGTACCACCTGGGTATGACCCAGATTTTGTTGTACCCGAGATGGAATGGTGTGGTGGAAGCTTCCAAAATCCTGACAAGTATTGGAGAGAAGTTAATGAATTTTTACCCACAATGGGAGTGTCCAGAGAGTCACCCCGATCTGGCTGCAGTGATCAACTTGCTCTCTATCCCAACGATTTATCGTGTGGGTCGCTTCGTGGTAACATTTCTTCCAACTCTTCACGCATTACAGATCTTGATTACCTCTCGGACCGACTATCAGATCGGTTCATGGATTTCCGCACCGGTTCTTGTCCTGACCTTACCAGTGACGGGTGTAGTGATCTGCTCATGCCTGAAGGTGACATGGCGAGTCTTGAGAGTTGTAGTGAGGGTGACCTCATGTCCTTAGATTCTAGATTTGCTCAGTCTAGTCGAGCTTATTATTCTATAGTAGAGGTTGACGTGGATATGTTCAGCCCTACTCAACAACAGGGTGTTCTTCCGTCCCTTCAGTCGTTATGCCTTGGTGCCTCCGCTCTACCTCATGACTCTCCTCCTGCCTCACCTCTTCCTCCTCATCCTGAGGTGAGCGAGTCTGTATCTTATTCAGAATCTTGCGACGAGTTTCCAGACCCTCCTTTTCCTGACCCACCGGTGGAACAGCAGTTGTCTTCCTGTCAGGGGCGTGACGATCCTCTTCCACCGCCTCCTCCTCCTCCAGCCCCAGTTACTTTACCTACCGTCACGGATGGTGTTCCTGGCCTTGGTGTTGCCTCTGTGGTCAGAGAGAACGCCGGTGTTGTTCCCGACTGTCCAGTGGCGAACTCTACGTATGTTGCTCCCTCTGTACCATCGGGACCTCAGCTGCCACCAGCTTCTGTAGCTGCGCCGAATCATACAGGTCCTCATGGTCGTTCACCAATCGCTCCAGTGCCTGTGGTTCCGCCTCACCTGGTACCTGTAGATTCCCCTAGCATCCCAAAGCGTGTTACTAGCCGTCCTCTGCCCTCCCTTCCTCCGACAAATACCGCGAACAGTTCGCTGTCGCCTGCAAGTATCCAGCAAGAATATGCCGACTATTCCCCCCAGTTGTCGTGTCAGCTGGCCGACTACACTGTTGCTGAACACGTGGAGAGTCCTTGCTCGTCTCCACCTCCTCCCGCCCTGCCTGTGCGTGCTTTTCCAAGTCGAATAATGAACGGTAATCGCACCCTGCCCCAGGCCTGTGGACTGACCACTAGTGTTACGCGTTCCCCAACACTGAGTCACTGTTCCGCATCCATACCTGCTGCCGTTACACCCAATCTCCCGCACATCCTTCCTCCTCTTGCCACTCCACCACGCGCCCCTTGTCGTTCATCGTCACTCTTTGGAAGCCGCAGTCGACCGGTGAGCAGTGTCGACTACCAGTACCACGTCCAGCAGCACCAGCATTTGCTGGCAGATGCAAACGATAATAAGAGTGAAGGTGGACAGTACGGCAGCAACGGTAGCAGTCCTCAAGAAGGTCTCGAGAGCAGCTGGGTCAGACTCAACTCGGACGCATTCAAAAATGTGAGTTTACTATAACTATTTATCCTGTTATAAATTACTGATATCTTCGCAAACTGAATGTGCTTTACTTTATCATACACTAAGATACACAAAATTAGAAATACTTACTGCTTCATGCTCAACATTAAATAGATGCCACTGTCTGTATTGTGTGCAATAGTGCACGAAATAGGAAATCCATTTTCTAAACTTGAGTCACAAGTTGTTTGAAAAGTTATAGGCGATGATAATTGTTAAAAGTGCTATCATCAAGTCAGTAAAAACTTCCCCTGGAGAGCTTTTTTGAACTGACGATGGGCACACCTCCGAAACTTTTTCCGAAGCCTATGATATCTATTTCACCTATTGTATATCTTTGCCTTAATTTCTTATTTTTGAACACAGAGCGTTTCAAAACTCTAGCGGTATAATGTTGTACATATGTTCAGTTAATATAAAACCAAAATATAATTATTCTGTTGAAGGCATAGATAATAATGTGCATCATAAATACATCATTGTTGTAGTTATTAATTCTAGCTCTCAGTATTCGTAGAAAGGCATTGCGCGTGGCAGGCGGCTGTTGTTGAGGGAGGGATGAGTGCCTATCTTTTGCGCTATTTAGCATTCAATTTATCGAGTGAGTCATGAGGACAGCTACCGACCTTGCTTTCTGTAATGAACTACTCTGAAAAATTAAAGTTCAGCAGATTCAAATCTGAACTCCCCGAGGGCCACTCGTCCTTGGTGATGAACGCTAGGATGTGGGCTTGGTTTATCGTTGACGTATCATAGAGTTGTGAGACGATGCTGAGCCCTATGGAAGAGTATCCAAACTCCAGCATCAAAGTGTTCACGTGCCCACGGCAACAGTTCTATTTTGATGGCATATATATCTTCGATGTACCACTCACTGGTTGTTGATTATAACCCCTGAGAGCACAATCAGGGTAACCATTCCAGTTACCGGTATGGCAGCCAGGCCACGTCAGACACTTGGCACTGACGTGGATTGACTCACTTGTCTACCTTCGAATGAGCCACATATGGGCCATGCTATGTTATTACCTCCGCCAAGGAGGTTAGGTTTTCATCGGGTTAGTCTGTTATTCTGTCTGTCACCAAGATAACTCAAAACGTTCCGGACGGATTTTGATGAAATTCACAGATTTTTAGGCTTGTTAGGAGGAACAGATGATTAACTTTTGGTGAAGATTCGTTCATCCGTTGGTTTGTTTGTCTGCCTCATTTTTCTCAATGCCATAACTCAAAAAGTTATGGACGGATTTTTATGAAATTTACATGAGTTGTTAAGTATATCACAAAGAGTAAATGACCACATTTTTGCGATGATCTGTTTGTTCGTTTATATGTTTGTCGCTGTGTTTGATTTTATGTTTGTTAGCGTAGTAACTCAAAAAGTTTTTAACAGATCTTTATGAAACTTACAGGAGTTGTTAGTAATGTTTAAATAAATGAATAGTTAAATTTTGGTGCAGATCGGTGGGTTCGTTTGTATGTTTGACTTATGTTTGTCATAACGTTTATTACGCAATAACTCAATAGGTTTTGAATGAATCTTTATGAAATTTACAGGAGTTGTTAGTAATGTTAAAAAGCATAAATGATTAAATTTTGGTGCAGATCGGTTGGTTCGTTTGTATGTTTGTCATCTATTTGTTAGCAGCATAACTCAAAAAGTTATGAACGGATCTTCAAAACAATTGCAGAAACTGTTAACACTATCAAAATGCACAAATGATTCGATATTGGAGTTGATAAAAAAAAATTCATTGTTTCAGAGCCAATTTGACTTTTGCCTTACCGTTGCTTTACTTGGCGGAGGTATGCGCTCTCATAGTGCTTTAGTTATAGTGATTTCTGTCCGCTGAACGTCAAACTTGTTCTCATTGGTAAACACCATTTTCGGCAACGTGCCATTCCTCACCCTTATCATGGAGGGATGTTATTGCTATTCGCTCGGTAGCTCTCTACATCTTCACGCTGCCAAATTATTGTACAAGAAAATGAATGGTGCCAAAACATTTTTGTATTCATGTTGAACTACAATTTTTTTTTATCCAACTTCACCGTAAAGTTATTTTAGGAGAGATTTGAGCTCGGTTGCCCTAATATTCGAACATCCGCTATGCTTGACTCGCACTATCTTCATTTGTTGTCAAACCAGGAGAATACTACTACTGTCGGTATTACTACTACTACTCTTCATTTGCTATAGAGTGGTATTAGGTTGCCTCGGAGCTAGGCTAGCAAATATTCCTACATCTCATTAGTGCGGATGACATTGCAGAGTCCGACAGCGGGCGCAGGCTCCCCAGGCAGTGGTGAGGACACAGCCAGCCTCCCGACGGGCACCGCCACGCGCAGATCTAAGAAGAATAAAAAAGGTCCGTATTAGCTCCCTTAATATATGAAGCAGATACCTCTCGTGGTCCATACCTGATCAGTCTGCTCCTCCCACACAGCCGGTGCAGAAATTATTACCAATTGTATTCTGTTTAGACGTCGAGAGACCAGCGTGCCTGAGAGGTCCGGTCCCCATATTCTCTGTAATATTTCAATGCTGTTGATGAAATTCATCGACGTTTTGACTCTTCAGCATAATAATGCATTTACCATTAAATTGATAGATTTTATAAATATTGCGAGAGCGTGCAATGCGTACAAACTTAGTCGAGTAAATTCTCTGGTCGTGATAGAGTTAGTGTGTTGTATCGAACCATTGTATTTTCAAGTCAGAATAATCGGATAGCTGGAACTATTTCAGCCGGAGCTAGCCGGCCCTGGAAAACGTCTTTCCTTCGTGCTCACTTTGCTTCCTTTCATTTCCATACTACTCATGACTTTGATTCTCTTCTTCCAATTTACAATGCCCCTACGTCTCGCGCTGCGTGTCGATCCAGTGTGGGAACACCTGCGTGCGTTTCATTGTTCTGTCGACATAGGTACTATGTATCTATTCGCTATCCTCCTGTTCTCCTTTGTTGATTGCTCTTGTAGTGAGACTAGAGGCTTATACTTTATAATTTGTATGTATAAAAGCGTATTTTCTTTGAGTCATAAACTAACTAACTAACTATTTTCTGCGTTACATACGTGAAAGTAAGCACTTTCTTTTCCTTATTACCATCCTTGATAGAAGCTGCTGCATTGCTTCGTCATTCGATGTATGCATTCATCTGCCTTACTATAACTTATCCTTGCCTAAAGCTTCTGGGCATCTTTCGTTCGTGCCCACTTTGCTGGCCTCCATTTTCATTCTCCCCATCTAATGGTAGTTTGCCTTATTCTTCCTCTTGTTCTCCGATTCGTGGTTCCCATGCACATAAATCCAGAGTTGTAGTTCGGAATCGGCATTTCTAGGGCTTTCTAGTCGGAGTTGGACGCTGGCTGGACCCCCCAGTCGTTGGAGTCAGTGAAAATGGGATAATTTTGTTTGGAAAGAGTCAGTGTCGGACATTTTTGAGTCCAAGGAATCGGAGTAGTACACTGGCTGGACCCAGAGAGTTGGAGTCGGACATTGTCCATCCAACACCTCAACCCTAGTAGGAATATCTTTTTGCATGGGTTCCGCCTGGGTTCTTGCTATCTGGAAACATCTTTGTTGTGGCGAGAGAGGTTTCAGCTAACTTATATGATAGGAATGGTAATAATCTGTTTTACTTTTTTTGTCGCTAGAACTACAGACCGTTTAGCTAATTTCTTCCTTTTTTTGACGCTGCTGCTGCCGTTTGCGTTCCAGGACGTCACCAAGGCAACTGGTAAGTGAGATCTTAGCTGTAGTAGCTTGGTTTGTTTCTGAGACTTAGGTTTATAATTGGATTTTAACAGTTTAATTCGGGAGAACGTGATTTTCCCTGCACCGCATGGCTAGCTTCTCAGCGAAAATATTGCTTTATCTTATTGTATTTACTCTTGTAATGAAGTGATGTAGATGTTGCAGTGCACCTGCGTGCCGTATATTCAGGCAAGCTAGGCTATTATTGTTTAGCCTGGGCGATTATGCAATTTTTCGCAAAACTTCTGCCCTTTGGATGCTGACGTTACCGCTGTGGTAGTGTGACCTTGATATGGTCCGCACACACTCGACAAACTGAATCTTCTCTTATAACTAAAGCTCGTCAGGCAGTTTTACACCCAAAGTGTCCCCTGCGTACTCAGCTGCAGATACACCAGTTCGTGTGTACTACAGTGAACATTGCAGTAGTTATTGAGGAAACCTTGCTTGGATATTATGCAAACCAAGTGGAAATGTGCGTGAAGATAATGAAACCAACACTCGCCATAACACGCGGAGTTCATTTTTAGCAAAATATGTAGCAGAAAGACGGATGAAATAGCATGTTTTAACTACGGTATTCATTTTGGTAGTTCATGGTCTCTTGCGTGTGACTTACGTATTATTCATTTGTGTATGCGTCCCATTTCCATTATGCTTTTCATCTTCTCTTACTCAGGCTTTGTAGATCCGCTACAAGGGTTCTTTCTCCTATTGTACTGGCTTAGAGTAAAGAACCCGTGCAGCGAGGCTTCAAACCTGAGAAAGNTGTGACTTATGTATTATTCATTTGTGTATGCGTCCCATTTCCATTATGCTTTTCATCTTCTCTTACTCAGGCTTTGTAGATCCGCTACAAGGGTTCTTTCTCCTATTGTACTGGCTTAGAGTAAAGAACCCGTGCAGCGAGGCATCAGAACCTGAGAAAGGTTGAGTGTGGCATCCACAAGGTTAGGGTTTTAAATTTTACTTATTCCGTGACGCATTCATCTAGATTCGGTATATATTCATGAACTGAGGTGGTCATACTTTTCGTTTGCAGCATTTCCAACATCCAGTGATAAGTCGAGAGCAACTTCGTTGGTGCCTTCAAGACCCTTGTGCTCCTGGCCTGGCCGAGACGTGCTGTGCCGCGCAGCTGACAAGAAACCTCATCGCCCTTTTCTACTTTTTCAGGCCTTGCAATAGCTTACGTTAGTTTTGCATACTAATTGTGCGCACTTAATGTGCTTAACTGCGACGCTGTGTTGTGGTGGGTGTCCGTGAAGTTCTCGTCCATTGTAGACAGGCCTGGCCCTTTCACGTGCGTTGTTCTCGTTTAAAGAGATGGCAACATGGTGAAGCGATGCGCAATACGACGCTTTTTGAGACGAATCAGAAATGCAAAAAGTTCATCAGTAGATTCAATTCATATACCGTACCTTCAGCGTAAGTTCTTGGGATTTTCCTATCTGTTTAGACGTCTACGGCTATTCTGGCTGAGCTTACTTTTGATCATACGTTCTGATTAAATTAACTAAAGGAACTTCAAGGACACTCGGATAGTCTAATTACATGTTCTTCAAGTGGTAACAGGCGTGTGTGCGAATATTTTCACACCCTTTTACTGACAGATAATGACTTACCTATCTTCTCTGTGAGTTAAATTCTCACTATTGTACGGTTGTCATGGTCATTCATTATCTTCTGCTCATAAAATATATGCATGAACTCAACTGACCATTGAATATAACCACTTCGATGCTTATCTTCCTTCGGATAATAATTGCAAAGAGCAAAAGCATAAATTTTCTTACACCACCGAAGGTTGCACTACTACAACTCAATTGCTTTTACTTTTACCGCTCTTGGAGTGGTCGAACGTTTTCTTCCACATTCATTGCATCGAAGGCACCACATTGTCAACTGCAAAAAGATGACCCAAAATATGGAAGCAGTTACGGTGGAAAGGCTTTTGGAGCGCTCCAACAGCCTGCTGTTGGGAAACAGTAGCCGAGATCTATAGCTAACAGTATGGGTCTTCACTGTGATTTGGTTGTGTCCGTGGGCAATCTATGTACTTAGGGTTCAACGCCCTGTCGTCTGTTGTGAGAAGTAATGCTGTGTTGCAGGAGCCACTTGTTCATCCATAGAAACCAGAGCAGCAGGCTGTTGAATGTCCGCATGGACTCCTTCTAAATGACGATTACAAGAGTTCTGTTACAGCTGCGGTTATTTATGACTGCTAAACTATTTTGTACTATCCAGTTGTTTGTTTTATACTGTGGCCCTTGTTCCTGCCTAAACCATCCACACAATGTGGTATTGTTTGTTAGTGTATCAGCAACTTTCTATACAGCCGTAATTCAGGGAGACGCTAATAATTGGGCGTTGTGGCTGCATGTATAATATACCGCTTCACACAGTAAAACGAACGCGTCCAATTCCGAATTTTCTGCGTAGAAAATTTCAGGCTTTCTGTCGAATGCACTAAACACACCGTTCCATGCCCCTATAATAGAATGATATAGTAACTCGTTTATGGTAAATTATGGATGTATAGATATTGAAATAAGACTATAATAGTCGCATTATGAGAATGAACATTTACTCCTTCCAAGAATTAGCATAGCTGAATTTTGTTTCTTAGTCTAACTCCCTCTATTTATTCGGCATATAGCTGTAAGTAGTCCAGATTCTTCCAAACTGACCCGCTTCCCTTTGCTTCATTGATTGTTGTTGCAATTCTTGAAATGAGCAAAGCAGCGCAGTTCTCTCTCTTCGGTCAGCTTTTCTTTGCTTAACCGACTTAAGTTTTGTTCAGCAAGGCCTCATATTATACCATAGCCTTTTTAATATCTGACTTCCCAGGCCTGCTTTTCTTCATTCGCTTTACCTGCACTGGCTAGATATCGCATTCTGTTCTTTATCTTTGTGCTTGACTCTACCCCCATGCATTGGTATCGTCCAACCTTCAGTTTTTCTCTTGCTTTTTCATACTATGAGGCCCTTGTTTTCCCTCCCCTCCTCTCTTGAAGACCGTTGTTGTGAACAGAGGAAATCAGTGCTATCTTTCTCAGGCTTTGCTCCCACGCTGCGATGGATCTTTCTCCCATAGGAATACTATTGCAGAAAGAACCGTTGTATCAAAGCAGCGCAGCCTGAGTAAGATAAGGTTAAACCAATGTATTGAGTATCCATAAGTCTCTTCACAATTTGGCGGAAAAACGTGCGAATTGTAGAGACACTTGAATGAACACCCGGTGCTGTATTTATCAAGCAGGCGTGTTCATGTAAGGAATGGCTGCCTCTTACCATAGTTCTGCACGCCTGAATATTGCAAGTTCAAGTGTCTGTACTAAACGCTGCTGTGAGATTATAACGTCAACATGCTGGGAGTTATTGCAATACAATAGGCACTTCCTGAATATGTATATGTAGGTAGTCCTTGACACCCCCCTTTGATTTCCACAATTTTCTTATCGCGATTCAAAATTTTGATTTCCAGCTGTTCGATGAAAGTAATCTTGATTCAAGAATGTATATATCGAGTACCTTGAACTAAATCTATTAAACCTAAATAAGAAAACTACAGAAAAAAGGATGCCTATATAATATATACCGTTACCTCTATGTTACTTCTTTTGTTATTAAAACAACACTGAAAAACCTATCTACTTAATGATACGCGGTACCATTCTTCACTATTATTTCCTTGAAATTCCCATGCAACTTGATTGAGTTGTGCCCAATACTGTATATGCGAGTCGCTTCATTCCTGGCGTAGAATGCGGCAGCTTATCTGCTGTATCATTTCCAGTGTGGCGTCTGCCGTGCTTGATAAACGCCGCTGCTGTTCCAATATTGTTACCGTAACATTTCTGGAATGTGGAGTTCTCTGTGCAAGTCCCTGGCAAGGCAAATATAGCTGCTGTTCCCGAACCTAGTGTATTCAGTTTTTCCTTTACTATCTGCTTAGTTACAAAGCTACTATCCTCTCAAACAGAACCAACTGGCCCAGATTTCAGTAATTTAGGTTTTCCAGTTGTTACAGTGCCGTGATCATTTACATCACTTCACATTTTCTAAGCATGTTGTGTAATTGAGTTAGTGGCCATATTGAAGACATCTAGTTATTTCTTGCTAGGAATAGATATCGACTTCCCAAGTAGTCGTATGTATGCTAATTATCCTAAAGACTTCAGATATACTATTTTTATTTGCATTGAGCAAATAAACTGATGGCAGTTTCACATTTTTCGTTTTTCCGTGATAAAGCTCGTGTCCCTTCTCTGCACAGGGCACCTTCTCTGTGATTATAATGGATCTATATAGTAATGCATCATTTGTTTTGATGGTGCTGCTGACAGTATGATCCGACGCTTCCTTCCTGCCTATTCCTCGGACCTTCATGTCGCACTCATACGCAGCGAATCCGCGAGTTTCGCTATGTTCACTTAAAGATCCTAAGGATTTTTTTTCTTTGCTGCTTTACCTACTTATTAATAGTAAACCCACCCTTCTTTCCGCTCTATGCATCGCAACGCGTTCTGTGGTCAGGGAAGTTTGAACTGAGAACATACTACTTAATATATAATGATGAACACTTCAAAGCAGCTTCACCTACTGTAAGAGGTCTCGTTGACAAACGACTGTCGTTTTTTATAATTGCACCGGCCTTATGTTACCTAAGTGGCCTTGGCTATTCTCTGAAATGACTCCTTCATCTCCATGTCCTTTTGCGATCACGGCCCTTCATGACTGCGGAGATCGTTATTATTTGCTCAGTTTTTAGCGGAGTCACTCGGCCCGTCAGATGAACGTCTGCTCTCAACTCGACGCACAAATGTTCTGTTGTTTCTTGGTAAACACAAGTGTATGTCTGCCACAAGATTTATCACAGTGCAGGTCGTCAAGGTAGCTTGCTTAGCAAATGTTACTGGTAAAGTTTGTGATGTCTCTTCAATTTGGAGCGAGTCAATATTCATAAATCTGTACACGTCTCTGCTTTTTAAGCAAGACACACCAATGCTTTCGGCCGCTGAGTTGAAGAAATACGATCAGTTGATTATCGTGTGGATTCGCCTGTACGGTCGTAGCCCCTGTGTTTCGTTTTTTCCTCCTATGCTTTTTTTCCGCAGCGAATTCGAATCCGGCCTGAGGTTATATTTCTTAAGTCTAGTACAGCTGTCGCTTATAGTGGCGGTGGTGAGCGCGAAGTGCATTCGAAATGCTTGTATATTATTTTGTTACGGGATGTGCTAATTTTAGCTGGTGCTACTCTCGCAAAGATAGCTCTGTGTTCATAGATTTAAACGAGCTCTTCCATTATCGTCGCGTTGATGAGACTGAGGTTTGCTTTCCTACGCACGACACTGCTGTTCCTTTACAGTTTCTGTCTGGGCATAGCTTTGAGTGATAATGAACAATGTGTTTGTGGTNAAGATAGCTCTGTGTTCATAGGTTTAAACGAGCTCTTCCATTATCGTCGCGTTGATGAGACTGAGGTTTGCTTTCCTACGCACGACACTGCTGTTCCTTTACAGTTTCTGTCTGGGCATAGCTTTGAGTGATAATGAACAATTTGTTTGTGGTAGCGCAAGCTTGCCTAGTGCCCTACAAACTAATACATTCATTGTTAAAATGAGTATTCTTTCTGACGTAAATACTGGGTATATAGTTTTCTCCTGCATTCATTTTCGGCGCGAGGCGGGCGTGATGCCTGCTTTGCTAGTACCCCACCCTACTATAATACTAGAAATACGTAACTACTTACTATGTTAATAATTCTTTGGTATATCATATACAATGAAGATACCAGCGATGCTCGATCTTTATCGTTAATCCGTAATTTTTTATAAAGAATGGATCCAAGCTCCCTTCACCTCTTGTCGTCCCATCAGAAAAAGCCTGATGCCGGTGATGACTTTATCCAGCTCGCAAAATTTATCAGCAATTCGATGAAGGGCTCCTCGGGGGGCATAGGATGGGCTATAGGGTTAGGTTAGTTTAGGTTTGTCCATCCTATGTTATGGGGAGCAGCTCCCCGGAAGGACACTGTAGGCTACTTTAGCAGGGTTAGGTTAGTTTAGGTTTGCCCATCTTATGTTATGGGGAGCAGCTCCCCCAGGGGGACCCTGTAAGTTACATTAGCCTTCGGGCCGTCTGTCTTTTGTGCCCACTTTGCTTCCTCCCCGTCTCTTACTCCTACTGATCTTTCTTCCATCTGTTCTACCTCTTCTTTTCCGACTTGCTGTTTTCATGCGCGTTGATCCTGCGTGGAAAACCCTCGTGCATGGGATATACGTCTCTATCTTCATACTTTATATCCCTTCTTTCTTCCTCTCTGATATCGCCTTTGTTGTGGAAACGGAGACCTAAACTTTAGAGTATAATTATATTGATTCGATGAAAGTTTTATATTGTAATTGACTTTCTGAGGACCCCATAGGCTCTATGGGCTTTTGCGAGGCTTTGGGATATCTTTATTTCTGAAACCTAACTTGTTCCCTTCAATATCCATACTCTTACCTATCTTTGGTGCCTTGTTTTGTTCTTCCTTTCCCACTTGCTGTACCCATGCGCGTTAAGCCCTTTTGGGAATGCCTTGTTCATGGGTTCCACATTTCTTTCGACCTTATTCATGTCCCTTCTTTCTTACTCCTTAGGGATCGCATTTAATGATGTAGGGATATGGAGGCCTAAACACTCGGACTATGGTTATGTTGATAATATTTGACACCATTTCCTTTTGGCTGGCACCCTATTGAAGCAAACTGATCTCGTTTTCAGTGTGACCGTGCCTATGCTACAGTGAGGTATCTTTCTTCTTACATGCATATGACCGACTTTTTTTGCTCTTAGACTTTTTTTTTTATTCTTTGAACACCAAAGCTTTGTCATTGCGACTGACGTCCTGTAATTATCATGCTAATCTAACGGATGCTAATGGAAGAGCTCCGTTATATTAAGTCAGGTAGTTGGGGAGGAGTGGTTTGTGCATACGAGTCTGGCTAGAGCTGTTACTTGACAGGTTAAGTGTTACGTTAGGTACTTGAAAACTTCGTTCAAATGCAAAGTTCAAAGAGCATAGCACAATTGTCTGTTGCAACATTCCACTTACTTGCCACCGGCTGATGCAGTGTCTTTGGAGAACTTTTTTTTACTGGCTTTGTGTGCGTGTTTCTTTGAGTGTTTTACCACCTGCGTTCTATGCGCAAATTTTTTATACGCCTGTTTTGTAATTTTAGTACTGTGCAGTACCGTAGTTCATTTTTCATTGTAATGTTTTTTGTGACCTTTCTCATCAATAACTATGTAACTATTGTGAGCGATTGGTGGCAATACTGGATTTTGGTCTTGTTGCAGCACTGTTTTCGGCTGTTACTTTTATTTACTGTACCGACGAGTGTTATCGCTGCTGTGTATAATATTATTCTCTTCTCGCGAATGTGGTACTGGGTGTGCGCTCGCTGAGTATTTTGATGTTTTATTTTGAGAAAAGTGTCGTAACCGCTATTTTGCTGAGCTGCAACCCGCCGATTCTTTTATTTCCCTGTCTTTTCTTATTGTACCTATTATTTTAGTTTGCAGAGTGTACTCCAAAATCTTGTGCACTGTACGCTGCAAATCATCTTAAGTATATCTCATAAGATTTGCATCTCTTACAGTGTAGCAGTTCGCGGCTCCTTTGTCCAGATACTTTAGAATATCCATGTGTTCCTTGTACTGTTGTGCGTGTGTGTATGTGTGTGCATGCGAGAGAGTGTACGAGTGACGCTGTAAAGCTTTGTACTTCCTGGCGCCCTGTCATTTTCATGTTATTTATTTGTAGATATCGTGTCTAGTGAGTAGATTATCACCTCAAATACATTTGACAAGTTTCTTCATGTTTATTCCTGAGTGTGATGGTGAATCGCGAAGATTTTACTGAACTTTTCATTGCTAGCTGTTTTCCATTTGCCTCGCCATGAGTGGCGTTCATTTTTTTTATTACAACTGACTGCTCCTCGTTTTTTTTTCTAAAGGGTGCATTCTGGAGAGCCCTTTCCCTGTCAGCATAGGCTATATGTGGGCCTCACTTTCCCAAAGGCTGTCCCGAGTGCCTTTTTCGCAGGGTGTTGTTGCAGTTCCTGCTGACGAGGTTAGTTTGTATAGTTAGCTAGGTCCCTTATACAGTTATACTTCTCATACTGCTCTGTGAGGTGGGCCACCGAATGGTTGTAAATGATCCATCTCATGGGCTCCTACCTGCTCCCGTGTGTGGGAGGTGGCACGAGAGGGTCCCTCCACACGGATATTTCTACACCTGTCTTCTCGTTTCATTTTTCGTCTCCTTCCCTTTGTTGCGTGACTGAGCGACCACTCCTCAAGTGGGGTTTGGAGATGCTCCGCACCTTATTTCCCGTCAGTAGTAACACGCTGGCCTATTGAGACCAACAGAACTCATCTGAGTTCCCATTAAAAGTGAGATCTTCCGACAGAAAAGCTGTAATAAACATTACTAAGAATTCGGCGCGATGCGAAGTGGTATGCCTGTGCTAATTGTCCTTCTACTACTACCGCTACTCACACGTTAGTCTCTTGCCCTTCATCCCTGCTTGAAAACATTCGAATGTTTCATCGTGTAGCATCTGGCCGCAGTTCCTGCTGAGAAGGTTAGTTTTGTAGAGTTAGGTAGGTCCTCTATATTTCCTTTCTGTTCCGCGAGATGGGTCGCCGATCGAGGTGACCGACTTTTTCTGCGGGGCTCTTGCCTCACCCGTGTGGAGGGCCACAGAAGGGACCGTCCGCACGGGCGCTTCTTTCTTCTGTCTTCTTCTCTTTTCGTCTTTCATCTCATGCCACCTGAGCACAACGTTGTGGTTCCGGCTGTAAGCCGAGTAAATCAGTCTTAGATCGCTATTGATTCTCTAAGTTTCAGAAATAGTGGGACAATACCAATAAAATAATGAAAAAAAATGTTTCACCGTGTCTATATGAACATTACTATGTGTGCACTAGAAGATTTACTAAATGTTTGTTTGATTAACAAGTGTCAGTGAGTCACTAGTAAAGTCTTCGAAATTTATTAAACTTTAGAGTGAAATACACAGCTAAGGCCGTGTTCACACATCCCTCATCGTAACTTGTTCCATTACGAAACTAAACATGAGCTGTGCATCAACTTTTTCTGTCTCTGTGCACACGTAGAAGTGTCCTACATTCAAATGCTTGACGCCGCGCGTTCAGTTATAATATCGTTTCTTTACGTTTTTGCTCATAAATTTATTTCGCGTTGGTTTGAAGTCACATTCATATCCCATAATCTTATAGCCTGATTTTGATCGGAGCAGCATGTTTCCAAAATATTCATAGCCTGAAAAATCGATAGAAGAGAAATCGTCACAGAGCAATTCACTGGGCTTCCAAATCCAAGATGGCGTCCGTGTTCTTACAATATTTTCAGGTTTACTAGTTTTCTTATCTTAACCGGGAGTACAGTGGTTCTGATCACTAGAGTGACGATTAAAAAGCATTTTTTCGACTTGTTCATGATTTGAGAACGCTGTAGAGGATAAATTCAGTGTTTATATGTTCTGTTTACCGAACTTGAATGACGCGGCTCGTTCACAAAAGGGACATGCTTCATCCTTTAGTCTCTAGTGTTTGCTGCTGCTGCTGCTTTTATCAGATCAACGCGCCGCGTCCATCAGTTTGACTGAACGCGTTTCGATGAGGGACGTGTGGACACTGCTTTAGAAAGCCTTGTACTTTTCCGATATTTTTTTTAACATACACAGCAACACATTCGAACGCTGTGAAGTAAGAATATAGTTGAAACTACTAACGCGTGAACCTGCTTCTAGGATTCAAGCAGTACCCAATTCAGTAATTGCTCATTTAGTCGAATTTCATCGTGGATTTGTGATCGCTGCCCCGTATCTTTTTATGCTCATGCGGGTGTTACATATACAGCGGCGAATGCTCTGACATGTGCTTAGAACACTCTTTTCCCGGAGACTCCGCTCACTGGTTGTCTACCGCCCGCCCCCTGTACTGTTATGGAATTATGGAACACATCTCATTCATCGCCTGAAATCCAATACTCGGCGTCGGGAGGCACTTCGCACACTTAGTTACAGAATATGCAGTACATTCTCAACGCTCGGATCATCAGGACATAACTATTAAATTGAATGGTTTAAGCCGCCGTTTCCACTACATTGCCGATCTCACAGAGACATATAGTATGTCAATAGAAATGGGATCACATACACGAAGGTATTCCCAAAGAGGATCAACACGCTTGGGAACAGCAAGCGTCATCAGCTACAACATAGAGTGAGACCGTAGCAAGTCATATCTACTGGCAGCAAGCTTCACTGTGCCAATACGTGTTGCTCAGTGTAAGGGAGATGGATGGAGCGTCCAGTAGACGTGTCTGCATATGAAAGGCTTGCATGAATTAATCGGATAGAGTAATTCATTCATACAAGATTACTTTCATTTGACTGTCGTCGCCTTGCCTATGGTTAAACGCTCCGCAAAGTTAAGTGATTGGAGAATGTAAATGAGCCAAATGACCGAGCTAACAACGCTGCTGGTGTGTGTAAGTTGAGTGTTTTGACGGTAGTCCTGGGTGTAGTCTTTTCTACAACAGCCACGTGATGGCGAAAGAGGACCTCTAAAATCATTACCGTTGTCACTTGTCAGTAGCTTGTCAAATGCCAAGGACACCACTTAGATTTGGTCAAATCGCTATTATTCAAGCTGATGGAAGCTGAGACCAAAATTTTGAAATTCGATTGATAACTTGCAGAAGCAAAGGGAAAAATGTTAAACTAGTATATTTTTGATAATGAAAGAAAATAAAATTTTAATATAATTTCAACTCAACACACATTTTCATTTCAAAATTAACACTCAATTTTGGAGTTTTATGCAAGCGGATAGACAGATCGCCAGCTTGCGTCAGTTGTTTAGGATGTGCTTTCGTAGAGCTAGAATAAACTAGTTTCCATGGCGAATGGAGCTTCAATGTTCGTCGTTGCTATGGCGTTGTAAGTCTGTGTCAGTAACATCCTTCACTAGGTATTTCCTGGTCACAAAGTTTATAGGCTCTTTGTGCCATCCCAATCCTGGTTTATCATTTATTCAAGTAGAAAATGATGCGTTTGGTGTAGTAATTGCAATTAGGCATAAGTGCAGCTGAAAAGCAGTAGGCTAGTTAATTAGTAGCAAATTTGACTGGCTTACTTAGCCTAATAGTTAGTTAATTAGTTAGCTAACCCACACTCATAATTTGTCCACAGTAACAAATACGGGTAGCTACATAGAATAACCGGAATGGCGCCTAGTCACCGGAATGGTGCCTAAAACCACCGGAATGTCACCCTTGAGTTAATGCAATTTTGTTCATATTACTACGGGTTGTAACACATTTAGAGTCCATTTTAACTTATATTAGGCCCATTCTTCATCTATTGAAGATATTTCAAGCAATATCCCGCATTTCCGAGGGCGGCAAACTACTCGCCAAGATCTTGGCGAGAAGTGCCACACTATGAAATGAGGTTCCACAGGTCGCGGCGCTCACAGGCGCCCACCCGCATTTCCGAGGGCGGCAAACTACTCTCCAAGATCCCAGTATGGAAAATTAAGAACCGGATCAACGCTACCAGTACCCTAAAATACTGCGACGATCTTCTTTGGGGTCATCTCCGCGGCGCCAGACCCCTCCCAAGTCGGCGGTAATTTCAAAAGTTCGAAGC
>LQNS02278080.1:10327210-10343951 GCA_001587735.2 Parhyale hawaiensis
AAAATTTTTCACGCCTAACAGTGACTGGGGACCCGCTGACGAACCTGCAGCGTCGCAGATAGGGCACCATGGTCCGAGGAACCAATGGGAGACACCACTGAGACTCCAACCAGATCAGAAACATCAGTCATCAGTAGGTCAAGAACACTTCCTAACAAGTGGGTAGGACCTTCAACCAATTGCTCACAACCAGAGGCACGAAGTCGAAGGCGGCATGGCCATGGCAATCAGTCCCCCCAGAGCCTTTGCAACACTCAATCCATTATGATGCACTTGCATGTTTGGGTTTTGGGGCTAAAATGCATGTAATTTTGATGCATCTAAGTGCATCTTAATTTCTCTCAGTGTAAAGAGGCTAGTCGTTGTGTTACCAGGCTTGTAAAAATTGGAGTTTCATTGTCTGACCGTTAGACTCAGCTGTTTCTGCAATATTACAGTCACCTGAGCCCAAAGAAGAGCCCCCACTCTATCGTCCATCTGGCAACAAGAAGATGCTGCCATGTGTCATCAAGTGGCCTGGAGGTGGACAGAACGTGTCCTTGTCTGGAGCATTCAACAACTGGCAGAAACTCCCCATGGTAAAGAGGTAGGTTTTTTCTATGATTTCTGCAATTGATTATCAACATACAGTATGTCTTTCTGATGCTAAATTCTTATTAGTCGGATCATGGCAGTCAGTTTTTCCATATTTTAGAAAGTTAAGTGTTTTTCTATTGGCTTTCAAAAAAAGATGTCTGCTTGTAGCTAATTGTATTGTGCAGTAATTGTTTGCCATTATGCTGGTGCTAAACATCAGAGTAAACTAGTTTGAAGTGAATATTCTTTAATCAGTCTGAAGGCTGGTTCACACAATGTTCAAATAAACGAGTTTCCTCAGTTAATCGTCCGATTGTTGAATTTTAGTCAACACAGCTATAAATTGATTTAAAAAGGTGTTGGAAATGTTTGTTGACTGGTTAGTTTGCTCAGCAAGTGTCGTTAGTAAAGTTTCAGATTTTTTTTCTCAAATTTCAAAGGAACTAAAATCCAAAATTCATTATATTTTTGTGCTATTCAAATGGCAGAGCAACAACACAATCGGACGTGGAGATGAAGAAACTAATTCGTTTGACTATCTTGTAGCATCCCCTTTATTTCACCTCATGTGTTTTCTAATTCTAGCTTCCATACCAAATTTTTTTTAAACTCTAGACTGATATCACTTTTCATTTGCTCTTCACTTTTCAGTTGCTTTACAATTTAACGTGCACGTGAAACTGTCACGTGTTAGTCATAAAAATAGGGATTCAAGTGAAGTAGTATCGTAATATCATGCTCTGCTGTGAGTAGGTACCTATCTCAAAAGCGTTTTTTTTTCACTCTCTTCCTCTTACGAACCCACGAACCCGGTGTTAATTTCTTGCTTCAATCACATTTCAGTTCAGGCATTAATTGATTACCCTCCCATGGAAAGTTTTGGAAGATATACTATTCTATGCACAAAATTTGTATTATTGACAAGTATCTAGAAATTAATTTACCACCTGATGAAATTATATACTTGTATATATTGTTAATAAGGCCTAGCAAAGATTGAACTATATGTATTGTGCTAACTCATAAACTATTATATGTTCAAATCGAATAAGCTGCTTGTTATTCTCGGTTTCAGGTTTTATGGGTAGATAGGTAGGTACATTGGGCGCAATTTTGAATGAAACATTTTCTTCCTGATATTGAAACCTTCTCATAGTAAAAATTGTTAGATCACTAAAATAGTACAGATACAAACCTTTTTCATTCACTTAAAGGAAGCAGATTGTTTTACTTGGTTTCGATACTACTTTTTAAGGATTTGAATGGAACTATTTTTGAAAAAATGTTGGCTATATCACTTGTTGGAAAATTCCCTTCAGGAGCCATAGAGCTAGGTTCATCCCTCTTATGTTGGGCGTAGCGCCCCCAGGGGTCTTCACAGGTTACCTTAGCCTCAGCTAGGATTTCACGACGCCTTTCATTCATTTGCACTCTGCATCCTTTCATTTCCATGCTTCTACTTATCACTTTGTATTCTGTTCTTCTTCTTCTTCCTCTTTCTTTTCGATTTGCTGTTCCCGTGCTGTTTGATAGGTGTGAAAACATCTTGTGCATGGGTTCCACGTTCCTATCAATATATTTTATGTCCTTGTTTCATCGTCTTTTAGATCGGCTTTTGTGTGGAAATGGAGGCTTAAACCAAGCCTAACAGTCCCTTCCACTCTCTTGAATGAAAAAATTAGATATATCTAATCTCCAACTTTTACTTGAACTAGTGTTTTTTCATTCTCTATACCTATTCACTTCTATCTCCAACTGATTACTCGTAGTTGTGTGGATTCATTTTCCAAATTCATTTCCTATCTCAAATTTGCTACTCCTAGTTCAGGTTTATAGCTATGGTAGGAATATAAGTAGGGAGGTACTGGTGTGTTGGCGTGAGCACAATTATATTTATTCACAAGATCAGATCCACCCCACCCCTTCCTTTGCATTTCATTGTATGCAGGGAACGACTGGAAAATTTACTGAACTACTTCATTACAAGTAGCTAAAAGTGCATTGAATGGGGGGCAAGGGGCACTTAGGTTCATCCCTCTATGCCGTCTAAATAGATCAACATCCCACTGCTAGTAAATTAGGGCATAGCTAATGACCATATTCTATTCATGAATGAAGTCACTTTGTGTCGTTCTTTTAATGTTTTTGTGTGCATTTTTTTTAGTGAAAAAGATTTTGTAGCCATTGTGGAGCTGCCAGAGGGTGAATTTGAGTACAAATTTGAGGTGGATGGAGAGTGGAAAGTCAACCCCAATGAAGAGAAGCGCACCACTGCTGACAACATTGAGAACAATGTGATCACAATCAAAGATGCTGACTTTGAGGACCTGGAAAATCAACTGCTCAAGGATCCCAATGATCTGAACCAGCCGGATCCTTTCTTAATCACGCACAGCTCTCACGTTAAACATGACGGTGAGTACGGTATCGGTGACTCATAAATAATAGGTACAGGTTACTCATAATAATGGAAGCACTGCTCCTTCGTCAGGCATATTATCATTTTGCATAGTCTTTCAGAGTGGTGTATCTTAATTGTAATCTTGTGCTTGTAGCTCAGTCTACAATACTTACTAAATTCTTCTTCGAGGTCGTAGTAAGAGTGTTTGCTTATATGATAAGCGCGGTGTTTTTTTTTTTTTTTTGCACGTTTCCTTTGATGGACTTAGGGTTAGGTTGGTATAGATTATGGGGAACAGCATCCCCAGGAGGACTCTGCAGGTTACTTTAGCCACTAGTTAGGCCTTTTGGACATGTCTTTCGTGCGCACTTTGCTTCCTTCCGATTTCATACTCTTACAGATATCACTTTTTTCTGTTTTTGCTTTTCTTTCCCGACTTGCTGAACCTGTGTGGGAACACTTTTGTGCTTGGGTTCCACGTGTCTATCGACTTATCGACATACCTACTAGGTATCTATATGTCCCTTCCTTTTCGTCTCTTCGAACAACTTGGTACTGAATTACGGAGGCTTGAATTTTCTCATATGCTATGCTTTGTGTAAGACAAACTGAAGACACATGACTTGTAGGTACCTATACACAACATGAATCCTAATCCTTGTGGTGCCTGGTTTGTTGAGAGCGAGTTTGTTGCATGACTCTTTCAAAGTATGTACTTGGCCCCTTTGGTTCTGAATGCTGGTGCTCTTACCAGGAGTAGGAGCTATGTGACCATGAAGAGATGTGAGAGCTGCTTCTGCACTTGATCCGGGTTGAGCACCAGCTAGGCTGTAATCATTTGGAGGTCTATGCATTGAAAGTACTGATTAGTAGCCATCGACCCTTAAAATCTTATACTGGCAGCTCCTAGATCCTTGTCAGAGTGCCAGTGTTTCTCGTGCAGTGTCGGTCGGGGTGAGTTGAGACAGAAAAAAATCTGGAAAAAATAAATAGGAGTGCCCTTATTTTATAGGCACATGACTTGGCTACAAACTCTATATAAAAATTGCCTCATAAAAGACGGTTAAGTAGGGAAGGGGAGAAAATTTGTGAAGGGTTTAAAGATTGTCTCATCTCACCCCACTACCAAAAGTGCCCCAGCTCGTGAATCCCCACCGACGCTACCCATGGATCATTGTATCTAACTTCAACTCCTGCTATAGTTAACGCTAAGTTGTAGGATTCGGTAGTAGGAAATCCTTGATTCGGATTTCCTACTGGTAGAAGTAATTTACTGACCAGTTAATACCTTCCAGCTGAATGCTAAGATAATATTTTTCAGCTGAAATTAACTGCGCTGATCACAGGTATTTTTGTGGATATGGTTATTATATGTGAATAGCAGGTACTGCTTTGATACACTGGAAGTAATCAAATCTCACCATTAGTTTCTGTCACTAGTCGTGCAAAGCAATGGAGCACAAAGCGTGGAGTTTGCTTTCTTGTGGCAATGTTCTTGTTTTGACGTGAATGTTTCTCGTCTACTTACTTCCCCCACGGAGGTTAATTACCTCCGCCAAGGAGGTTATGTTTTCGTCGTGTCTGTGTGTATCTTTGCTGTTTGTCACTAAGAGAACTCAAAAAGTTATGAACCGATTTGGACGAAATCTACAGGGATTGTTCGGTACGTTAGGAGGAACAGATGATTAACTTTTGGTGAAGATACGTCCATCCGTTTGTTTGTTTGTTTGTTTGTTTGTTTGTCTGCCTCATTTTTCTCGATGCCATAACTGAAAAAGTTATGGATGGATTTTTATGAAATTAAAATGAGTCATTAGGTATATAACAGAGAGTAAATGACCAAATTTTAGTAATGATCCGTTTGTTCGTTCGTTCGTTTGTCACCGATTTTCATTTCATGCTTGTTAGCACAATAACTCAAAAAATAACGAATGGATCTTTATGAAATTATAGGGGTTATTAGTCATGTCAAAAGACATAAATGATCAAATTTTGGTGCAGATCGGTTTGTTCGTTTGTACGTTTGACTCATGTTTGTCATAACGTTTGTTACCAGTACGTAGCTATAACTCAAAAAGTTATGAACGGTTCTTCAAGAAAATTGCACAAGCTGTTATTTCTATCAAAAGGCACAAATGTTTAGATGTTGGAGTTTATACAAAGAAAATTATGGTTTCAGAGCCAATTTGAATTTTTTGCTACCGTTGCCTCGCTTGGCGGAGGTATGCGTTCTCAGAGTGCTCTACTTAATTTGTAGAATTTTTCTATTTGTGTGTCACCAAGATAACTCGAAAAGTTATGGATTGTTATTAAGGAAATTTACCGGGATTGTTAGGTATTTAAGGAGGAACAGATGATTAACTCTTAGTGGAGAACCTTTCGACTGTTTGCCTCAATTTTCTTAGTAATATAACTCGAATACTTATGGACGGATCTTCATGAAATTTGTACGAACTGTTAGCAATGTTGTAAGATAGGTTTGCGTTTTCAAGGGTATATTCTGGCGGGTTATCCCTGTCAGCATATCTACGGGCCTCACGACCCAAGGGCTGCTGCAACTGGCCGCAGTTCCTCATGAGAAGGTTAGTTAATTTAGGTTTGGTAGGTTCACTATACAGTACTTCCCTTTTCTTCCCGAGGTGGGCCGTCGAATGGTGACAAGTGACTTTTCCCATGAGATTCCTATACTCCCGTGTATGGGGCCACGGAAGGGACCCTCCACGCGAGTGTTTTCTTTCTTCTGTCTCCGCTTTTCGTATTTCGTCTCGTGCCCCGTGCTACATAGTTCAGTGCATTTGCTTAGCTGAGCCGTGTAGAGTTGCAGATGCTTTGCGNATTCCTATATGCTCCCGTGTATGGGGCCACGGAAGGGACCCTCCACGCGAGTGTTTTCTTTCTTCTGTCTCCGCTTTTCGTATTTCGTCTCGTGCCCCGTGCTACATAGTTCAGTGCATTTGCTTAGCTGAGCCGTGTAGAGTTGGAGATGCTTTGCGCCTTTTTTCCCGCCAGTTGTAGAGCAACCCGCCGACTGAGACTTTCCGGCAAGAATGCTGAGATAATATATTCATATACTGATGCGACATAATAAACTGAGGAGTGTCACTGCTTAGATCACGTCGTATGACGTGGGTGCGAGGATAAAACCGGGAATATAATAATAATTAGATAGGTTCGCCCATTCTATGTTATGGGCAGCAGCGACCTCGGGGGACAATATACGTTACCTTAGCCTCTAGCTAGGCCTCCGGGACGTCTCTCGTGCCCACTTTCATCCTTCTGATTTCATAGGTACTCCTACTGATCTTGCTTTCCTCTGTTTTCTACTTTCCTAGCTTGCTGTTCCCAAACGCGTTGATCCTGTGAAGGAACATCCAGTGCTTGTCTTCCACGTTTCTATAGATATACTGTATACATATATATATATATATCCCTTCTCTCTTCTTCTGTGATCTTGCCTTTTTTGCGGAAACGGAGGCTTCAACCACTCCTTATAAAACTATAATAAACATGGAATCCATGCTCGAGGGGGTTCCAGATACTGTTCCCACAAAGGGTCGACTCGTATGGGAACAGCGAATCGGGAAAGGAGAGGAAGAGCAGAAGAAAGTTACATCAGTGGGAGGAGAGTCATGTAGGTTACTGGTACTGCTAATGCTCACCTTCTTTCTTTTTTAATATTCCTCCCGGAAGCTTCTGCGCTGTTTCTGTATTTAGTGTTGTACTGTTCCTACATATGGTTCCATGACATATCCGATATATATGACTGTCCCGTTTATTGTTGACAATGAACATACTACAGTTCATATACGTTTCTAAGCACTTCCTTAGATCTCCCTCGCATTGTATAAGGAAACCTGAACCTTGCCTGTAGTGGTGGCAACATGCAAGCTGTGTAGCATTACATTTGTGTTGGGCTTTACGTTGAATGTTTAACGCATGTGAGGTGCACCTCTCTATTGCAGATGTTAGCTGTAAGGTATTGTTATAATATCCCAGCTGTGTTATTTACTATGAACATTTTAGTGGCAATTGTAGGTGTAGATGTGAGGCTACTCATCGATCCAAGTATAATGAACTGCTTTACAATTTTTCTATAGAGGTGCAATTTTTGCAACGATGGATTATTCATGCTGAATTAAAAAAAGTTTTTTCACTCACACTTGAAAAGTTTTTAGCTCTCTCAATCCATTAAAAAAAATGCAAAGTAACGGTCGGTATTCGTTTTTAGTTTTGGGTCAGAACTTATATTAAAGATCAGATTTTCATCAAAATGCAGTGATGCGCTAGTTAAGAATTGCAATCAATACAGAAAGGGCATGACACCAGAGGACAATATTGAAATATATGTGTAGAGATGTTTGAATTTTGGTGCAGTCAGCCTCGATGGTTTCTGTCTCGTGCAGCAACAAATCCGTTAACCTATAAAGTAAGATAGGAAAGAAATAATACTCGTTTGTAGGAAGTTTGTGGTGCCAAATTCTTATTTGGAATACATTATCGCTTATTTACTACCACACTGCGTGTTCTGATATTCGCCTGCTATTGTACCACTAACTTGCATGTACAGATGAGGATGACGGCTATGGGCAGCTCATACCAGAATACAAGCCTCACGAGAATACCAAGGAGCCTCCTGTGCTGCCACCACATCTTTTGCAAGTTATCCTCAACAAGGACACTCCAGTTTCTGTAAGTACCAATTTTTTTTTTAAGCTTATTTCAAAGTAATTGTACTCCAGATTACAACATATTGGTGGAATGAGTACTAGGTGTCAATTAACCAACTAATTGGATCACTCAATGATAGTGAGCAGCCCATCAGCCATAATCACCTGGGCAGTGAATCATTGTTCGTTCGTCTTCAGCCAATCGGCAAGTTATGATGGCATCAGAATGGACATCAGCCAGTTGACGGATTAATCAGTCTTTAGGGAGTCAGCTAGCCTGTTCTAGCCAGCTGACAACCTCTTCGTAGGTCAGCTTCACGGTATTAATCGTTATCACTCTGCTTCACAGCGTCTGTCCTGTTCTCCTTTGTGTTGCTCGAGTGCGCCAGTTTGTCTTCACACGACAGCTTCGGTCAGTCTGCCTGCGCAATAGCGTCAGTCAGTCTGTTCGACAGCATGTCATTTTGTCGATCCGCTCGACGGCGTCGGTCGGCCTGTCCGCTCGACAGCGTCGGTCGGCCGGTCCGCTCGACAGCGTCGGTCGGCCTGTCCGCTCGACAGCGTCGGTCGGCCTGTCCGCTCGACAGCGTCGGTCGGCCTGTCCGCTCGACAGCGTCGGTCGGCCTGTCCGCTCGACAGCGTCGGTCTTCCTGTCCGCTCGACAGCGTCGGTCTTCCTGTCCGCTCGACGGCGTCGGTCTGCCTGTCCGCTCGACGGCGTCGGTCGGCCTGTCCGCTCGACGGCGTCGGTCGGCCTGTTCGCTCGACGGCGTCGGTCGGCCTGTCCGCTCGACGACGTCAGTCGGCCTGTCCGCTCGACGACGTCGGTCGGTCTGTCCACTCGACAGCGTCGGTCTTCCTGTCCGCCCGACGACGTCGGTCGGCCTGTCCGCTCGACAGCGTCGGTCGGCCTGTCAGTTCGACAGCGTGTAATTTTGTCTATCCGTTCTCGAGAACTAGTCCGCGAATCCAGTCGATCGATGCTGAGAATTCTTCAGGGCTGTTAGTGGAGCCTTGGCACTCCCGGGCAGCGGGGTTCGAATCTGCAAGCAGAAGTAATGAATTTCAAAAGATAGAAGTATTCTTTTACGTCTGACTATTGTATTCAGAAATTTCAGTATAGTGCAGCTGGAGTAGTGGGAGTAAGACAAGATTCAAAACTTTACATGTTACCCAAGGAAGTTAATGCGCTGCACTTGTTGAGTATCAATAATCTGCATTAACACTCTTGGGAACTTTGTCGAGCTGTCAAGTGAATCACACCGGACCATGGTGACTAACACATCTCGTGTCTATTCTGACTAGCGTGCTGAGAGCGACGAGCTTCGCATTTACTAACTAATTTACTGTGTTTGGCATTGCAGTGCGAGCCAACTCTGCTACCAGAGCCGAACCACGTCATCGTCAATCATATGTACGCGATGAGCATTCGTGATGGGATGATGGTTCTGTCTACCACTCACAGGTACAAGAAGAAGAGCGTCACAACACTTATTTACCGGCCCATATGAACGTCTCTCGTAGCGAGTAAAATATCGGCACTTCTTGTAACAGTACGCCTATTACATATAAATTGGTAAAGAGTATGAATTTACCATTACTTAAAGTATAATTGTAGAAATATCATCCGGCTAGCGTGCAAAGGCAGTGTTGCAGATCGTAAATCAGTTATACAGGAGATTAGGAATCGTGTGTTTTTTTTTTTTTTATACCTTGTTCAACGTTTCTGGCTGGTGGTTATGATGTATTCACACTGTCAGTATAATGCATCCAAACATTTTAAACTATGAAAAGCGACATTAATTGCAGTAGAATGTAAGAAAGTATTGCATCCACCTATATCGAGAAACGAGCTTGGGGTAAAAACTGCGCAGGTGCTTAACTTGGAAATCGTCCCATAACAACATATGACGATGACCCTCACAGTTTCAGAGTTTTGGGCTGTTAGGAGGATGGTTATTATGAAGCAAAGGATCTCAATCATTTGCATTGCGAGTGTTCCGTAGCAAACGCAGCTTCTATCACTACTCCCTCTAAATAGCAATTTTACTCAGGTATCTTATGAGAAAAGCAAGCCCGTATGTCCTTAGTATTTCTGATTCATTAGTCGATTTTGTTCCGCCGTAGACTAGGGACGATTAATGAACCTAATCCTTGTAATAAATATGTTTCAGTAACATTTTTCGGTTGCTTTAACGCGCAAAACTATATAATAAAGTGTAGAGGTTAAGTAGCAATTGGTTGAGAGTAAGTACTATCGCCCCCGTGAAATCCACTGCAGTATTTGGTGACGCAAAATGTCTATGCTGCTTCCTGCCAACAATGCTTCTGATCGATTTCTTTGTATCTAAGAGTCACCAATTCTGCCCTACTTTCTTTGGTACATTATTTAATTACATCATTTCTTTGACTACTGAAGTTAATTTCGGTCCATTGCACGCGAATAAGTTCACTTCATATGCTCATTTGTCTCGGAAAAGGAACAGAAATATAAATCAAATATTAGAGCAACATTCAAGGTTTCCGATGAGAGGTCTCTGCGTGGAATACAACCTGTAAATAGTTTCACCGTGGTGAACTGTAACCCGACACATTATTTTCTCCAAGTGTTTCAATGTAGAAGCGACGGACTGAATTTGTCATTCTCCGACGAGCTAATTAAGCGAACATCGTTGCGAGCCTAGCGCCGTGTTTAGACTTTTATTTTAAAATTCATACGTATTATTCAAACAAAATACGCCTCTGTTATATATGAGCGTATTTTATAAATACCTACTGTTCAGTTGCTGTGCATCCATCACGACCCACTATTTTTACCAATTTCGATCGTTCAGTGNGCCGTGTTTAGACTTGTATTTTAAAATTCATACGTATTATTCAAACAAAATACGCCTCTGTTATATATGAGCGTATTTTATAAATACCTACTGTTCAGTTGCTGTGCATCCATCACGACCCACTATTTTTTAACCAATTTCGATCGTTCAGTGTACTGAAAATGGATTGAAACTTTTCCAGCCCTGTGCATGCTAACTCTAAGCCAATATATTAGCGATGTCCGTAATTGTATGCGGCTGTGTCGCCAGCGAATAAGTCAATGTGGTTAGGATTAAATAGGTTTTTCTCACCTTTTAGGCGTGGAGCGAGTGTTGATATGTAGTATAGCTATTGAAGACCTTGCAACCTCCGCGAGGGCCGTTACGTCCGCCTTTTGGTTAGGGAGCTTGTCAGTTCGTCCGTTCTGTCTGTAGGAAAAAAAAAAACTCGTCAAGAACATATGTGTGCCATATAAAGAGGTGACGACAGACTTTAGATTATCAATAATGAGTAGCTTAGCCCTAACCTCCTGCTAGTGTTAAGAAAAGTCCTGTTGTGTTCGTGTATATTTTTATTACTTTTGATGTAGCAACTACTACCTACTTAAATATGCTGTAGAAAATTTAATCTATGTGCTGTCACTGCTGTTGTTCGCTTCCGCATACATTGCTTATTTTGGTAATCGATCTTGAAAATGTACTGGCATGACTAATGCTCACTGCTGTCTTGTAGTGCCTTTACTTCCCCAGTTTGAAGACTGCTGCCATTAAAGTTGAATGTCATTTCAATACGTAGCGTGAACTTTGCACTTGCGTGACTTGTAGGGAAATCTTTGTGTATAGTTTTTAGTTAAGAGTATTAAATTATCTATTTGGTAGACTTGGCTGTTCTTGCACTCAAATATAATTTAGAGCGTAATTTACTGTAAATAAACTGTGGAAATATTGGCAAACATGGGGTGTGAATTATAGTCGAAGATGCCAAACTGTGTCATATTTGGAACGAGCGCTACCACATTTCTTTCAAATTTTGTTAAGACACAATGTAAAACTCTGTTTTCACTATAAAGCTGTAGCTATGGGATAGAAGAGTTCAGCTGACGCGACAGCAAGATGTAAATGATGCTTAGCTGCAGGAGGATCAAGAAGGACCAAAAACTTGTACTTTCACTTCCTCAGTACTTATTTATTTATACAGGAAGTCCTCGTTTTTGACCAGATTTGTTTTATACCGGTTTCGATTTAGCCCCAAAATTTTTAGTTCCGGGTAATTTGATATAGCTACTTTGCGACCTTGGTTTTGAATTGGATCATTTTTCCATCTGCAGTAGTGCAAACTTCGAAAAGACTTACTACGTCCACGCGTACCCTTTATATGACTCTGTTTATTAAGTTCACGTAAATTAAACACTGTCTGTAATGATATACAACGTTTATTTCCATTGAAAGATTCTTTTTTTCCAATTTAATAATTTGATTATTCCATCAAACTGCTCGTTTTCTTTCATTTTCTTAGAAATCAGAGAAAACGGATAGAGGCCTTAAGACGTGTTGTAGTGAGAGTCGTGAGATCGTGTTGCTACGAGCTCCGGTGTAACACCATATTACTCAAAAATATGGGATGAATACGATGCAATCTCAGCTGAATAGGCAGAAACCTCGCTCTCTAACACTGCTAGCAGAGCTTTTATTCGGCTGTTTTTTTTTTTCTCTGGATAAATGTGAAAAACCTGCAAAAGAGCATATATCAGCCATGGGGCATACTCTACATTTTCGTATATCAGTTAATCACACTGCTTGCAAGCAAAGGCAATGTTAGTGAACAAAAGTGCTTTTACCCAGCTCATAGCTCTATAAAGGTACGCTCGATTGGGCCCTGAAGTTGAGCTCAACTCATCCGAAACATCAGGCAGTTGCGCTGGACTCGATTCGTTCTGCTGAGTTACATAGGCATTGGCCCTTAATCGGTAACCCTTCAGACATGTAGGAATTCAATCTTGGTTTGCAAAAAGGAGTTTTCAGCCGACTCAACGTAATCGCGTTGCTTCTAATACTTGCAGTATGATTCACATAAGCAAAGGCAATGCTCGCCTCTAAAGTTTCAAACCAGTCATGCCTAGAAGGCTTAATTTTAATGCCCAATCGGACGTGTCCTTCATGTTGAGGTTGTCGTCGGTGTTACCTAATTTGAGTCGCACTGAATGTTGGGTAACGTACGTGACATCGGCAGTCTGATTGATTGCAACATGCATCATGAGGTTTTGTTGAGTATCAATTCCTTGTTCAATGCCACTTGATTCCGGAACGGATCTGTGGCCTAGAACGAGAACTTCCTGTTCTTTCTGATCTGATGGCAGCTACTAGCTAAGGAATGATTCTATGATCAATGTTCGTCTCGACTCCCTCTGGCTACACTGACAAGTACGTGAAGGTCAAGACGGAGCCCAAATTCTGGAAATAGATAATTGTCACTATATTGCCTTAACTTTACGTAATGCTCCTTCGTTTGTGTATGTATTTAGAACCCTGTATTGATAGGATTGCCTGTCAAGTATCATTTTCGTCCACATTAATATACACGAGAGGCGAGCTATGCCTGACAACATATAAACCAGAGATATTCTGGACGTCTGGTAGTGTAGATTGCTTCAGTTTCAGGCTACTGAGGCATATTACAATGTATCGCCGGTGTAGCTATAATCAAAGAAGTGTTTCCACGTCGTTATTGTGTTCCTACCACCAGAGTACCTACCAGTACCAGCATAAGACTTTCTGACTTCACAGCTGATGAAGTAATGGATAGCTCTTGGTTAGAATATGCTTAGATCCCTTTTATGTACTGTATACTGTATTGCCCTTCAGTGTTACATTTATATGGGTTCCAATCCGTTTTATGTTTTGAGTGATTTCTACACGGTGTATTTCCTGACAATTTTAGGGATGAATGTGTCATAATTTTATGTAAACATAATATATTGAAATTTTCCCTGCAATTATTATCATTATTCGAGTCGTCAAATTGTTTTATTTTACCTAAACAAACACGATTCTTACCTGCAAGATCGTCGCCGTGTAAGTTTGAAGGGAGAATTGTTCCTCAAGACGCTACGCTTCCACTGTTCGTATCATCTTGATGGTACACTCGCCCTGATGGAAAGAAAATAAAATAATCACGATTTTAGCAAATAAATTGCAATCTCATGCACTCAAGAAGAGGAGGCGTTATTTGTTGTTAAACTTGACATTTTTTGTTAAAATTCAGTTAGAGCTGAGAAGGTATAACCGTTTTTTTTTTTTCATTTGTGTCCAAACACTCGCAGAAAATGTTATTTTCTGATTGTACTTATCACTCCCAGGCCTTTACTCGACTTCTTCCGGCATTCCATCAGGGAGTTGGGCTCGGATGTCACTAGACCTCAGCCGCTACTATTTTGCGTAGCATGTGGATGAAAAGTGAATGTTTATCCTGAATACCCTTCAGTGCAGTTTGCGTAAAGCAATATAAGTGAGGTTTTGTACGATTACGTAAGAGGCTATGCTTAACCTCTCAGTTGTTTTTATGATCATTATTATTAAATGTGAATAGTTCAAGCTTCAGTTTCTACTAGTAAGGCAATCTAATACTGGAAAAGTTGGAGGCATATAGTATGTCAACAGAATCGTTCAACCCAAGCACGACAGTGTTTCCAGACAGGGTCAAGTTGTCAACGTAGCACGTGAAGCGCAAGTCTGTACGAAAAGAAGAACAAGGAAGCACGATCAGTGGGAGTAGGTACGTGAAAGGAAGGCTAAGTGGGCATGAAGGAAACGCGTCCTGAAGCAAAGGCAACCTGTAGGGTCCCCCTAGGGTTAAACTCTCGGTTGCGTTTTACTGCACGGTCTGCACCACAATAATGCAACTCATTTCAGAAGTTTCTTCATTTGCGCTGCTGTGAAAAGCTTACTTTACAAAAGAAGCTACTTATTAAGAGGCATAAACGGGCTCTGGGGTATAGTAGTTGAGCTCGCCTGTCCTGTGTTCGGGAGAGCAGTGACATAGCAGGACTGTAGGCAGTATTAATTCAAGTCAGATAAGTGTAGGTTATGCCATGGTAATTAGGGTTCAGCTAGGATTGTGTTAGCCTAGGTTAGATTAGGTACGGCTGGGCTGAGTTATGTCAAGCTAGAGATGACAGAACTGAGAACATAACCTATGTAATACATCAGAAAGTAAACTTTTATAGTTATGCGCGCATCTCTTTAACATTACTCTCCATTGAACTAATAGAACCTCCATGGCCTAATCTAACGTAGCTTAAAATAAACCAATCCTTTTAATGTATGAGTAATAAAATTCACTTATTGGCTAGGCATTGCGCGCAATGCTTGGTGACATTTACTCCCTGTAATTTGTACATAAAATACACAAAGATTCAATATAATCTGCTAACACACGAGCAATTTTCACATGCTGCTCACATCGAAACGAAGTTCATGTACATCACACACCTTAATTGATGTCTATTCATTATGAAAATGAACTTCACGGCACGTAAATTGTGAATTTACATAGTTTTTTCAAGGTACGCTTCTGAGTGCAACACCACCGCATACTGTCACCCTTCCACGGTAACCTGTGACCTGCCACGCAATGGGCCCTCAGGGGCATATTGTGGCGGGCCCTTTCCCTGCCACAATATGTTTGGGCATCACTCACCCAAGGGTCCCGAGTGCCTTCTCCGCAGGGGATGTTGCATCTGGCCGCAGTTCCTGCTGACGAGGTTAGTTTTGTAAAGTNTGTCGATCGAGATAGCGTACCTAGTCCGCGGGACTTCTCTCATCTCTCTCGTGTGGAAGGCCGTGAAAGAGGCCGACCACTCGAGTGTCTCCTACTATGCTTTGCGCCTTCTTTCCTGCCCGTACTAGCGCACGTAGGCCACGCGACAAATTTTGTAGTATTTGAATATTACACACTCATCTCTGTTGGAACGCCTGAGTTGTGGCTACGGAGGTTAAACAAAGTTTATAACTAACTAACTAACTGCCACGCAATTGGCTGCCTTGAGACTGTATTTGCTGAAAGGTTCAGGAAAAAATTCGCGAGCCGGCACCGTCGCGGCAATCCGCGGCGAGTGTGGGTGCGGGCACTGCGCCGAGCTTCGACAACGGAAGAACTGAATGTGAGATGTTGCCGTACCAGACACACCGGCGGCAGGGTGCGCGGTAGACGTCAACGCTGGTCGCGGCGGCGAGAACGTAGACGGTTGGGACAGGACCACGAGTCCAGTTTCCCGTTTGGGCAGGGAGCGCAGAGAAACTTCAAACGTTTCTTTGATATCTCCACTAAAAAGAGAGACTACATCAGTGGTATAGATATCATAAAAGCTTACAGTGACCTACAGCGGACGCTTGGAGGCAAGCCTGCCAAGGTCACAGAGACGAGGGCCGGCACACTCCTGGTCGAAGTGAAGAGCGAGCAGCAGTCAAGAGCGATGACGAGAGTGAGGACGCTAGGGGAGTTGAGGTCTCCGCCGCCCCCAATGACCGCCTCAACCGAATTAAAGGCACGATGCGGTTCTTAAATAAGCCAAAGTACACCGATGGGGATGTTCTCAGAGTCCGCAGTGAGGAGCGTTTATAGGGTGAAGAGGAAGGAAACTGGTAGAGACATTGATACTGCCATTTGCATCCTCACTTTCAACGCTCATATCCTCCCACCAGCAGTGGAAATTGGCTGGGTGAAGTGCCCAGTACGGCTCTATATTCCCCGCCCTCGCCGCTGCTTCAAGTGCCAACAATACGAACGGAGCAAAAACGTGTAAAACAACCCTAATATGCCAAAATTGTTCAAGACACTAACAACCATGTACAGCACCAACCAGGTGTGCCAACTGCAATGTACGGCTTTCTAGCACTGCTAGTTTTCTCACAGGAAGTTTTTTAGTGCCACGTGGACTGCTACTAGCATGGTGGATGGGTACTAGACATGTTACCCAACAGATATTTAATGGAGGCCCACTCAGGAAGCTAACCAGCCATCATTTCGCTTCGTCATACCCGGCAGTAATTAAAACTTAGACACTCGTTAATGTCTTGACAAATTGGCACTCGATGTCCCATCAAATTATTCAAACTTTAACCTCCGAATAATGCTTTCTGAGGGACCTCGCAGCCAATTTAATAGAAATGCCCTTAAGAGGGAGCTTCAGTGAATTTTCGCCCATTGCTTTCTTTAACAAATTCGGCACTTAATAGCTCGAGATTAACAGAAGCGATTTTCATCAAATTACATCTCATGTAAGA
>LQNS02278080.1:10382326-10393647 GCA_001587735.2 Parhyale hawaiensis
AAGGATCAATGAAGAAAAGAAGAAAATTAAGAAGCAAATAAGAGAAGAGGAGATTCCGCACCAGCCTAGAGGCATTAGGCAAACGTATAGGTTATTGCGTGAATTTTTCACGCACGGGTCCACTAGTTATTATATAGTACTGATATGTAAAAGTTAATCTATATATTAACACGCTTGTACCTACCTATGTACCTGCGGTGTGTCACGCTTTTCATCACTAATAGACGGAAGGAAATAAGAGATTCGATGACTTCGAGAAGCTGGGTATCTATGATACGGCGGGGGTCAGCAGTACGGTGCAGCTGGGCAAGGTCTTTTTAATGATTATTTTTCTTCGGCTGAGCTCTCCTGTATGTATAAACGTGTATCGTTGTTTGCTGCTCGAGTGGGAATTCCGCGGATTTTTGTTAGAGGGAGCAGCTTCACTGGGAATCAGTAACGTAGCCAGGAAAATTTCCGTGGGGGGAGGGGTGACGAACTGCTTCACAAAACAAGCTAGGCAACCTTATTAAGGCCTCATTTTCAGTGGGTGGCGTGGGGGGGGGGGTTGAAACTGTTTTGGGAGGGAGTGCGTCCTTCCACGCTCCCGGCCCCATGGCTACACCACTGTTAGGAATTATTATCAGCCAAAATAACAGGATGGTCTTAATATATCAAGTCCTAGGGTTGTAGAATAGGTGCGGTATTACCATGCTAAAACATGAACGTTTCACGGGTCCGTGACGGCCTGGCAAAGGCGTCAAAGTTTCAAGGGTACAGCTAGTAATTATAAGGTTCTCCTTACAACTACTTTATAATGTAATATGAGACAAATTACTCGCTCTAGCGGCGCACGAGTCTGCGATTGAACACAGGAATAGTTCAGCGCGGTATAAGCAGTGTGCCACTGAAGCGCTAGTAAAATCTTCTCCTACTACTACATCTGGTTTGACATGTAATCCTCGTGTGGTGCAGAAATAACTAAATTAATAGCTACCTTTCATTTCATGCCTATTATAATTTGTAAATAACAGTGTAATGGAGTTTAATTCCATAGGGTAAGTTGAGTTGGAGAGGGCGTTGTGGTCGTGCAGTGCACTTTAATTATGAAGTTATAGTTAGGAAGTTTAAGCCTCCGCTTCCGAGCAGAACGATATCACAGAGGAGAGAACAAGGGACATATAGTATGCCAAGAGAAACGGGGAACCCATGCACGAAGGTGTTCCCACCACACTGGATCAACGCGCATGGGAACAGCAAGTCGGGAAAGAAGAAGAAGAACAGATAAACAGTGCACTTATGAATGACTGCTGAACTATATGCCGGTTGGGATGCCACCGGATGCTCAGTCTTAGTCTGCTGCCGTCCCTAGTGTCTATGCATATCGTGGTGGAGTAAAATTACTATTTCTCCCGTTTTCCAGACGCTGGCGCTCATTCACTTGAACAGTATACTCTATTTCGTGTGAAATATTTCAGCAAACATGGCCGCGCCACATATCTTTTTTCTTTTTTGGCGGCTGGTTTGCCCTTGTATTATTATAATAATAATAATAAACATATAATAATAAACATGAAAGAAAAAGAACAAGCTGCTAAACTATTAATATCGATCATTTTTATGTAACCAACCACTTTGTTTTGGTGGCTATGTTTAGAAAAGGCAGAATGGCGAAGCCATGTTTGCTGAAGCATTTCCGGGTAACGTTTTGATTAACATGTGTGGAGGCCTTAGCAATTATGCTGAAAACTGCCAGGACAACTTCTCAAAACATCCAGAGATACGTACAGGAATTTCAAGATGTTACTGAAATTGATGGTCAATTATTCTGCAAGTATTGCAATATACAGGTAAAGTCATAAAATAGAATTATTTATATGGCTTTAAAGATCTCATAAACGAAAAAATCTGTATTTTTGCATATAATACAGTGAAGTTTGCTGACAGTTCTGGTGATATTCTTTTTGTATCTATGCCGCATTTCAACAGAGAAATTATTTAAGATCAGTCCGACGAAAATTCAACCCTCCTCAATTCCTCAATGCAGTTGAGAGTTTATAGTGAAACTAGTACAATATAGTGATCAAAACTGTACAGTACATAGTTACAGTCAATATAGCAGACAAATGCTAAGTTTCTCCTTTACATCAAATTAATTAAAGGAATTCGCTTGAAATGTGTTTAAAAGAAATGAAATAAATGCATAAGTGCATAATAACAATTGCATATTTGCATAATCAATGTTTCTGTACATAATAATACATGCATATTTGCATAATAATAAATGCATCTTTGCATAATAATAAATGCGTAGTTGCATAACATAACTGCATATAATGCATAACTATAGCTGCATATAATGCATATTTATAATTGTATAATGTCACGGCCCTTATCATTACTGAATGCATATAATTAACTAAGTTAAGTAAAATATGCTAAGCAAAGTATGAAAAAGAAATGGAACAACATAATATTATGAAAACATGTCTACCGCAACGCACATGGAGGCTCACGTGCGAAGATCCATACCGTAGTTGCCTTTTGGTGTTGATATAAACATATAAGTATATAAACATATATTGTTTGCAATGAGATGCTCACACCATGTAAACAAGAGGATTTTATCATTTCTTAAACCATTAGGAACATTTATATTCATTGGCAAGCAGACCTGCGAAATTTGACGAAAAATTTAAATTTCTTTCCCTGATGAGTTCATCGCGGCAGTCAATCATAGTTTGTCAGAGCTATTGTGTCTGAGATGGAAGACTCTTGCGACAGCTGCGATCCCCCCTACCATCCCCGTTGCTGGCTACTATCAGCTACTGTGCAATTACGTCAGAACGCCGGAAATGCTGACTCAGCATGACCAACACCTCTAAGCTTTACCTGACAGACAGGCTCGATCCCCAGTGGTAGGATGTGTAAGGCTGATACTGTAAAATCCTGTGGCTGTACCTACTTTATCATGCGCTAACGTGTAGCAGCTTCATTATGTGTTATTCAATATGGCACACAGGATAAGTTATCCAATTTACTGCTAGGTTTCCAGCCCTTTTGAGGCCACAGCGCAAAACGCTTTGGCCTCACCGCACTGTTTCTAGACCCTACAAGATCAGGCAGTACAGCAGCAATACGCATCGTCAGTGCTCTTGCAGGCACTCTGCGAGATCACACGGGGCTGAAAATAGCGATACGTTGAACTCTTACTATAGACAATGTAACTTCAATCCCTTGAAGCCAAACGGCGAAATATTCTTTATTCACAACTATAAGCCGTCCGGGGCCCCGGCTGAACCCGGCCATTTTTGGTCACCCGGGCCCCGGTAAGCTCAGACCACATACCCTGGCCCCTGCTTTTCTCTCTTGCGTCAGTAACTGCTGAAAAAAGACAGTCTCTGGAATATTACGTAATACATTTTTACGAAATTGACATTTGAAAAATTTGTCCTATTTTCGAAACATTTTATCGACATACTGTATTGTTCACCGGACATTCACATTCTTACACTCTGAAATGCTCAGCTGACATTATTCACTAGTGAATTACACTCGCGTTGTTCGTTGGTCAGTTTCATGATACGACTGAAAGCGCCTAGAAACACAACGTTCCTATTTATGCTACTGTACACCACCACCAAAGCTGAAGGTGAAGAAAGTACACTGACGGCTTTTCGTTTACATGCGTATGGTCATAATTCTTCTCTTGGGCGACTATCGTCGCATGGAGAACCTTAAAATTTACTTGTGTCGACTCTAGGAAATTAAGGTCGAAGTTCAGCTTGCGAAAAAATTGGATTCCAGCAGGAGAGTATTTCATTCTATGCAAAAAAGGTAGCAGGACTTGCTATATACGATTCCAAGTAGATATTGAGGCAAAGCCGTGGCAACAAAATATTTAACAGCTTCGCACTACGGGTAGCAACACTGTTTAACAATATATGCCGCGGTATATTGGAAACGTCAGTGGTATAAAAGTTCAAAAATTTGCTGGATTCTTACATAAAAGAATACCACCTGGACTTCGCTGCAGATGCACAAAGTACGCAAGTTACCGGTCATTGACAATCCCCTTTCGATATTCTTTTGCGAACAGCATGTATATTTTGCTGTTCGGCGCGGGCACTGATGGCTTCTTGGTGGTTCTGCAGCAGTGAAAGCTCAAAGATATGCAGTTCCAGTTGAAATTGTGTTAGAGCTGTAGGATAAAACTTGCTCTTTATATGTTGTGTCAATATACAGTTGTTTTTCTCACCCGTTTTTAAAGAACCCCAGTCTTTCCCAGTAAGAATTTTGGTGCATGTCGTCCACATTTGACCGAAATGAACTGGCTGGTCCATCATATCTCCAAAATGCTATTATCCTTTGAATTGTTCTTATGCTTATCTGTCTCTGTAGAGATATCCTGAGAAAATTCAATACTTTCTGAAAGCCGGTAATGCATCCCTTATTGATGATGGAATGTCTGATGCAAGGGTGCTTCCGGAAGCTCAACATATTTTACCCGTCACACAAAATTTCGGAGAGACATTTTTCTTACTAGAAGTTCCTGGCACTAGTTAAACACTTCTGAATATTGCCATTTATTTTACGAATAAAATATGATTTATATCCAATGGAAAATAACTAGCTTAATAAATATCGTTGTGAGACTACTTTTTGCCAGGCAGTGTATATCCCCCATTACAGGCAGTGTATATCCCCCATTACAGGCAGTGTATATCCCCCATTCAGATGCAAAGCCACAGATTGAGTTGCTCTATGATCTATATTAGAAGCCCAAATATGCCTTCGTCTGATTTCATGAAGAACTAGAGCACTGCGAGAGTGCATACTTTCGTCAAGCATGGCAAAGGTAATGAAAAATTCAAATCGGTTCCGAAACTATGATTTCTTTGTATCAGCACCAAAATCTAATCATCTGTGCTTTTGACGGTAATAACTTCTGGAATTTTGTTAAAGATCCGCTCACAAATTTTCGAGTTATGCTGCTAACAAATATTCTGATAAACATTAGTCAAACACACAACTAGACCAACCGATGATCATCACCAACATTTAATCATTTATGTATTTCAACATTACTAACAATTCCTGCAAATATTGTAAAGATCTGTTCGTAACTTTCTGAGTTGTTTTGCTAACAAGCATAAAGTCAAGCACAGTGACAAACAAACGAATACACAGATCGTCACAAAAATTTGTTCATGTACTCTTTGTAATATAGCTAACAACTCATACAAATTTCCTAAAAATCTGTTCATGGTTTTTTCAGTTATGGCATTAAGAAAAATGAGGCAAAGAAACAAACAAAGGGGAGAACGGATTTTCACCTAAAGTTAATCACCTGTTCCTCCTAACATACATGCCCAACAATCCCTGTAAATTTTGTTAAAATCCGTCCATATCTTTTTTAGTTATCTTGGTGACAGACAAACAGCCAAGAGACGGACAGACAAACTCGACGAAAACCTAGCCTCATTGGCGGGGCTAATGATAATGAGTCCTTCCACACGATTTTTTTGCAGAGCTATCCCAATCAGTGGATGAGACGACTGTAAACTGGTTTCGATAGACACATAAAATAAAATAACGTCGAATATAGTGCATATATGCAGCGCACCCTACCTGTTAGATACAGAACAATCAAAGTAAGTGACTCACTCCTGTTGGCAGCAATTCCTTTTCATTGTCAACATAGGAAGTGAACACAGCAGTCATAAATCTGGTTGTCCATGTTCTGAAGTGACAATGGCTGTTTTTTTGTCGCAGTTCCAAAGTGGAGCAATCCAACTGTCCATAGGAACATTGCAATGTCAATTGATGCAGTTGTGCTCTTAAATCCAGGACATGCGTCTGTATTCGTTATTGGCTGCAATTTGCTGGCATAGCGTCCCACGCTGATGCATGGTAGCTCATGTGCTTCTGTTGAAAGCCTGCTTATTTTCACGGTCACAGGTCCTGTTATGTATCTTTGTTACTGTCACGCCTCTCAATAACTAATTGCAAATGGAATGTTTTCAACACGTCGCTTCTCAATACTAATTGCAAATGAGATTTTCTAAATAGTGGCGCTCACTACCGGAATCGGACGAACTTAGGCAATGCATATGGCTGGCCTGTGATTCAGCAGGCAAACATCCGTAAAGCAACCATTATAAAAACTTCTGCATGATACAGGGTGGTGTAGTCTGTGGCCGACAGTGGAACATCAACAGTTGGACACCGATCATAACTCTCCCTATCTTTCACAAGGTAAGCTATGCTCCGTTCTACATAATAATGCTACCAGTTCAGGGGCGGACAAGTTAAGTAAGTGTAAATTCGGGAGCACACGGGTCTTGTCGTAAAGGCGCTACTTTGGTATAATGTACAGCGAGTTGAAACACAAGACGCATAATAGACTACACTACGCAGTTTAAAGGTTAAAATACTTACAGGGCCTACGTGTAAACTTAGACAACACGATTTCTAAACCGTCCACACAAATCTATAAGTGAGGCTGATTGTCATTAGATTAAACTTCAGTCAAATCTTTTCCAGGCAACAGAACGACCTCAAACAAAAAGGAAACGGTTCTCAGTATGCAAGAAATGGGTTTATCATGTAAGTAAGAGACAAAAATTCAAAAATTCGCAGGTATATACCAACTGCCGACGACGATACACGAAGCTTGGGACAGTAATATGACCTAAAATACATCTTGAAATTTACCGTTGGCCAGTGCTCACGTATGCGTGTTTCTTTCCAATAGATATATTTCTTGCGTCTCCAAAATCAGTTTCAGGTCGGTATCTTAATTGAACAAATTTTATCAAGCCCTTATCGATTTGCCATCAGATTACTTGCGAGGAGAGAACTGTCTAGGTATCGCGTGGTCCATGGTGGAAATTATAAAATGGCAGTTTTCAATTTTCGAACAACATTTGAAGCTTCATGCAGTATTACATGTCGTTAAGTGCAGTAGGGTGTCGCATTCTTTGTTGAGTTGCTAGTAATGTCATGGCTACTAGATGGGAAATAGTAGTCCACTTTCAGGTATCCATATACAAGATCTAGTTTAGTACGGTATTCCATTATAAGGCTATCCATACCTTCCATATGAGCATATTTACAATGAAATCTTTCAATTTCTCGCGCAAATGATACACCACTGCTGTTTTTGGGGAAAAAAGCTCGAGATTTGTGTTACGAATCGCAGCCAACGACAGCAAATATAATTGCAATTCACCATAAAATTTCGATAAGCTAAACTAGCTTTTCGCTGTCGCAATCAAAAAACTAATTCATAATGACCTCATTCACTGTATCATATATGATACATTGCGCAGTGAAGGCTTAAAATAACATCCAAACACTGCGAATACAGTTTATGTAGCTAACTGCTATGGTCGAACAAAAAAATCCAGAATCAACTGTGCCTTGCTTCCACTTGCTCCAAATTGCTCGCATGGAGCAACTATCCTCATACGCAAGTGGTGGCACAAGCAAGTTTTTTAGGAAGAATTGCGCTCAAGCAGTGTAGTGCATGATAAATTGTCTTCATGTAAAGATAGTCAATCCAGTTTTTTAGATAAAACAATTATCTCCCAAAAAATCAGTATTTTGCGAGTAACTGCTGAAAAGTTCTAGTACTCTTTCATTCCCAAATTCAGCTGGAAACTATTATATAGTGAAACATTGCCCTCGATATGTCTCTCCAGAAGCCGTTTTGCCAAGTTTTCCCCAGAGAACGGTGGAGTATACAAGCCAATAACTCCCTCAGCGCTGCCGTCTAATTTTCAATGATAGAAAAATAGAATAAAGACAATATCCTATGCACATGAATGAAATTACAATTTTCCAATATGATGCAGCTTAATCTACAAATTAGCTAGCTCTATTTTAGACAATTTATACATATAAATGAGACGTTGCTTTCATACGGAGAATGTTCGATTATTTTTATGTTTAATTTCCCATTGGATGGATGTCACTAACGACATTCACCTCACTTGCAGAAGAACACCATGGCTAAACTACAACTCGCGTCTGTTGCTGTTACGGCGCTCCTGGCATTATTTGTTGGAGTGGTGATATCGCAAGCGTAAGTTTTTACAATAGTAAGTAACGATTTATAACCGAATGCAATAGAATGCGGAGCCATATAGAAGCGTGGCTTACATTTACTCCACAAAAGATGAATCTCGGAGAATGAGTGCATATATCTATAGGTACTGCATTTCCAGGGTTCTGCATGCTCAGCCTCGGCACCCAGCACACATAATTCTTTAAACTTTGACACAGGTTAATGTTTTTTACATTACTTATCAAATCGGATTTAGGTTAATGACAATATTCGTCATGTTGATACAGAGGAATACGCTAAAGAAGCAGCAATTTTCTTTGCCAGACGTCCATAAAAAGTTAGGCCTAAGATGTACAAGAAAGAGATACATCTCGTGGAAAGCATACAGTAATAGCTGAAGCTGGAATTACGCCATGGAAAGCTTTGATGGTCTTGGAGAACAGACTGCGCTTATTAATCTATTTCTGGGTCAGAGTTGAAGAGTTGCAGCTGAACAAAATGAACAATATCCAAGTTGTAAATGGCCTTAAAGCTACGAACACATATCTAGGATGACCTCAGTCCAAATCAAAATTAAGTTGAAAATGTAGTTGTTTACCCGATAAATATTACCCAACGCCGTCAATAATTAGCGAAAATGTATATTCGGGTTGAAACCGATGACAGATTAATGTTTCAAGTAATATTTGTGCCCAGAAGATAGAGCAAGCTAAATAAGTCCACTATAAGCCCATATAGCTATACGTAGCTGTATAAAAAAGAACCAAAGCTGCATCAGGGCAAAACTTTTATTTGTATAAGCGAGGAATATTTTGAAAGTAATAAGTTTCTACTATTTATCATGCATCACTCGCTTCTTTTACCGCTCATAGGTACGACCAATGCACCGAACGGCTTGGCCCTCTCAAAGACATCAGTGATGCTATCTGGAACAAATGCGTGGATGAGTTGGACCTCGAGGCAGCGCTGAACTCGACGGAAGGTAAAACAATTTAAAAGGGACGTGTATTTGAATGGGGTGGTATGGAATTTTTTGCATTGAAAGAAATGAGCTTCGATCTGTATAACGTTCGTTTTTCCTGCATAAATTACTTTGTTTTATTTAGAAAAAAAAAAAATATTATAAATTGCCCTGCATTCAATGCTCTATAAGCATGCCCCGACGACTCTCGTCTCATCTTGTCGTCAGAAATAACATGTAAATAACAACCAATTATAATTGCAGCAATCCCATAAAATTATATTCTTGCTGTTTTAAATACATAGTGATTTGATATTAAGCGCAATGGCAGATACCATTCGCCAGCGTTGGATGGTATTCTGATGCCGCTACAGCTGTTAAAAATTTAGGGAACCTTATACTTTAAACGTGATGGCGTACGTTACCATGTTCATACAATTGTTCACCCTTTGGAGCCCTGACTTGCGGGGTGTTGCCCATCTAGGGTGCATACAGATTTACACTAGCTATTGCATTTTGTTAAAATTAGGACAGTAAATGGATTCTCAAACTGTTTCATTTTGCATTATGTAATGAAAAACAGATCCAGTTCATTGGGGAAGGTAAAAATTTAATTTGTTGACAAGTTCACGTTTGCCAGGGGTGGTGATATAGACGTAGTTCGAATTCGGGCAACGTTACAAGTTGTTGAAAATTTGAGAGTGACTTCATGAATGACTTTAGTATGTATTAAAATTCTGCTCACAACATACAAAATCTAAAGTAGAACTAAGAGGTTTCAGTTTTGGAGCAGTCACATTTTAGTGACACGTTGTAAATAGCAACAACGAATCGTTGCTAAACCTCCAAACTAAAACAATGTTGTATAGTAGGCAGCGGCACTCTGCAACTACTGTATCAAGTTGTCAATTGAAAATATTGTTTTGATTTACTGGTTAGGGTCCTCCACCTTCGAAAACACAAGGTAGCAAACGTAGCTACGTAACAGTTGTCTGATGACAATAATGCAGTAAAGCGATTGCCGGTTAAAACATTTAGTCCTTTCCTAACCAAATTTTAGATATAAATGCTACGACGCAATTGCCACGTTAAAGTATTAACCACTTTATTATCAATGTGATATTTTCGTGCGAGTGCCAGGCACCTTTGGTCTGGGTCCGGATGGTCCAATTGATGACACAAAGAACTACGTGCACATGATCTACAGACTGGAGGACAAGGGGCTGCACGCCAATGCTACCGCCCTTAGGAAGTGCATCGCCAGAGAGAAGGGCCAGGTAAGTACTGGTTATGCAAGTTTTAAACGTTATTAATTAAACTATTCGATTATCTAAGCCACCCTAGACGTACGTCACACAACGTGGTTATATCAAGAGAAAAGTGGAACTCATGTAGGAAGATGTTCCTTCACAAGATCTACCCGCATGGGTACAGCAAGTTGGAAAAAATATTGGAATATTGATCTCCAGCTTGGACTTCGGCTGCAGCCAGTGAGGTGAATCTGCTGGACAGACTTGTTAGCTCAGCCAGTAGGCGCTGTGCCGAGAGTAATCTGGTGAATTTGTCCCATAGGCGGAGGGTAGCCCTGTGTGTGTTTAATAAGGTGTACAACAACGAGAGGCATTGGTTGTTTTCTTCTATCGCTGTGCTCAAGGTCTCGGGAGAAGCACACGAGCCCACCCATTTATATTAGAACTATTGGGGTGGCGAACTCTCCAATTCAGTCGGTGTTTTTACCCTGGTTTGCTTTGACCTCGAATTCGTCGGCGGGATTCGTGTTCGGACGAGTGAATCTGCAGGCGTTTAAGTTAGCTGTTCATTTTTTTTCGATGGATTTTTTTAGCAGCATATTGAGCTTCCTGATGTTACATAAAGCTTCATTTGGGTTTCCTTACCTGTCCGTAGACGCCCGGGCGTGTAGTTTCATAATTATAGTAACCCATGCACGAGGGTATTCCTACACACAATCAACAAATGTGTGAAACAAGATGAAAAAGAAGAGGAAGAACAGAATGAAAGCATAATCCGTACGAGCATAAACTGGAAGGAAACAAAATGGGTGCTAAAGAATAGGTATAAAAGAAAGAAGTCTTAGAGGCCTGTCTACAGCTAAAATAGGACCCCCGGGTGGCAGTGAGGCTAAGATAACTTTTTAGCTCCCCTTGGGGTGAGATAAGTTGGCTCGGTTCAGCTAGAGTAGATGCCTAACCTAACTTACAGGCCAACACAATATACTTCAATCTCAGGCAGACTCCATAATATAATCACTTTGGGCGAATCTTATATAGTAACCCAACTCTAGGGACTACG
>LQNS02278080.1:10489133-10503889 GCA_001587735.2 Parhyale hawaiensis
CAAAGTGCATGGGCACAACAGACAAACGTCCCAAAGGTCTAGCTAATGGCTAAGGTAACCTACAGGGTCCTCCTGGGGGCGCTGCTCCCCATAACATAGGATGGGCGAGCCTAAATAACTTGACCCTACGGCCCATCCTATATATATATGCCCTCCGAGGAACATAGGGTAACAATAAGCTTCCGGAAACTGAGGAAAAATTGAAATTTTTTCATTTCAAGACGACCCTAGGACGTGGACGTACATGACGGGCAGAAGGATAGGACGTTTATGCCACGTGAAGAAGACTAGGAGGTTTACGTGGCGGGTAGAAGGGGTCCTGCAAATGCATTGCCCTTTTTTAAATTGGATCTTGCAAATGAACGAAACTATTAAGCGAGTCAATATTCCCCACGAAATTATCCTACTAATTTCAGAATATTTTTGCTTCAATGGGATGGGAATAAAATGATTTATTCCTCTATTCCTCTGGTGAAGCTCTGTAGGCGCTCGGCTATCGTCGGAAGTCGGTTAGGTAATTTCAAACTTTCAGCTAGTGCGGTCAGTAGTGACTACATAGAGTTTAGATGATGTGGAAAAGAGCATGAGTTATTTGGTCACATTTAACTTAGAAAGCAGTGAATCTTCATAAAGCATCCTGCATCGGCGAAATTGAAGCAGGTAACTTATTATCTGTTAGGAGGGCATTTGCGCTATATATTAGTTAAAAGCTATATAACTATCAAATCATACCATCACGAGACAACGATAAATTATGCAGCACTGACACACCGAAACGAGAAACAGGGCCGAGTCGTGCATACTGCATACGAATCAAGAAGTAAACATAAAATAACAGACTACATTTCAACGTCGACAAAGCACAGTATAAGAGCCGCAAGGCAGGCCGTGTAGTGACAAGCACAATTCACGGTAGAGCCGCACGTCCGTGCAACCTATCATTTGGTATACCAAAAACTCCTCCTCAGCGTGACTGTAACAGCGTAAAGTTCACAGTCGTGATTGCTGCAGACAAGGTTACAATATTATACAGCGGGTGTGAGCAACGAGGTAGGGTGACGAGCACCACAGGGTAATAAACGGTGGTTGTGTTTCCCCTTTTGATTATGCATCTACCTCGGCTGACTTGCGAGGAGACAAATATTAGAATAACTAGAACGAGTCAGTCAACTGCCCGCATTTTGAAAGAGTGTTCAATGACTGCACCAGTCTACCATCTATTTGCAGTATTTCGCGCAATATTCATGAAAGTAAGAGTATATTAGTACACATAAGAGATAGTGTAAGACTGTAACATATTATGCTTGTAGTTTAGGAACGTGATCATCTACCGTAGAACGCATTGCGCACTAAGGCCCGCTTCACACTTGCGTTCTTAACGCCGCGGCAAAGAAAACGCGTCGCAAGTAAGTTTAGCTTACAACTGTTTCAAATGAAACCTTTCACACTTGTGATATTTATACCGCAGCGTTTTTCATTTGAAACAATTGTAATTGCGACGCGTTTTCTTTGCCGCGGCGTTTAAAAACGCAAGTGTGAAGCGACCCTTAGATCGCGTTTACCCTGGGTACGTCCGTCCGATCAGTTGACGTATCAGATTGTAACGAAAGTTCTGATCGCTATTTGAGTGGCCGCTTCTTGTACCATTATGCCGGTTATAATGGATATTTTGAAGTGAACGTTTCATTCAGCAGTTTCATGCGTGCCTTATTGAAGTGTTCCGAAGAATCGTGACCCCTCCATACTGAAACTTGCATTGAAAGGGCCTAATGCCGCAAATGCTTCACTGTTCATGTTTCTATTTTTGTGATCGCTTGCACGTGTAAGCGAAAGTGTCAATCGGCAAAAGAAGGCGTAAAGATGATGTAGAGATTAAATTGCATACTGGAACAATACGAGTCTTTCACAATTAGATGAAAAACTTAATTTTTGAAAATTACTTTCCGCGCGAGGCTATTTGATACTGCCAGAAACTGGTTAACACTTTATTCGTATTCTTACACGCAGCGTCATATCCATGATGGTATCAAATAAATATATGGGCATATAATAGTCTGCTCTACAGCGGAATGTATCTACTCTTTGAGAGGCAATGCACTAATAATTGGAATTACTGGACGGCCAAAAATTTCATCATAACCTGTTATAACAATTATTGTGCACTGTCCTGTACATCGATCAAAGACAAAGCAACTTTATTTATTTTTTGTCAACAGAGGTCTGAAGGGGCATGGCTGTACCAAATATAATGTTTTATACTGTGGTCTAGGTTCATATATGTATTTAAGGCAACTGAGCTTCCATACAAATACAGTAGGTAGTTGGCCAATATCATGCGCGGAGCAACGGCAGCGGAATCAAGCAAGAGCAGCCACATTCAGATTAGATAAGGGAATAGCTTAGTATCCGTCTCCACAACTGAGGTGATCCAACAGAAGAAAAAAAAATAAATGAGGGACATAGAAAATAATGATAGAAACTGAGAACTTATGCACGAAGGCGTTCCCACACAGGATCAACGAGCATGGAAACAGCAAGATGGGAAAGAAGAGGAAGAGCAGAAGAAAGTAGTATCAGTAGTAAGAGTATGAAATTGGAAGGAAGCAAAGTGGGCACTAACAACGTACAAACGTCCCGAAGGCCTAGCTAATAGAAAAGGTAAGGTACAAACCCCCTGGGGTCGCTGCGCCCCATAAACATAGGATGGGCGAACCTAAAGTAATCTAACCCTATGGCCCATCCTATGCCCCTGAGGGGAATTCAGAATCATTCTACTTGCATTTTCAGATGGTGAACTTCTTCACATCAGTTTGCAGTAAGACCAAGGCTTACTTATGCAATCTTTCTAGACTTTTAATGGCACTGCATAAGATCAGTTCTGCGGACAGCAGGTGAGATCGATGTGAATATCATTCGAGACAGACGTCATGCAGTAGGTCAAATTTACCATACAAGTTGTCTAAAAGTTGCCACTGACAAATGCCTGCCAATAACTTGTTAAAATTATTTAGGTGGTTGCTGCAACAGGTGTTACAATTAATGAGGATTCCAGTGGTAAAAGCGCCCAACTGAAGAACATCGTACGCAGTTCAACATGCTACATTAGGGACTTGTATGTGCGAGCACATATTTCTCCTGTACTAATGCCTAGAATTATTTTCACCTTCTTGTTATGTCAGTACAAGATCGAGAGACCACATAACAACCCTTTACATTTACACGAATCAAGTGCAGTGCAATCTTACTGAAATGCATGCAGTTTATAAACTTTATTCTTAGAGCAATCAAGTCGCACCGACATGAACATTATTTTGTCGAGATGCTCACGAACAGAGCACAAAATTTAGGAAAGTTTCGAGCCGAAAGCTGCTTGAGGCAGACTCTTACTTTCCTGGGAAGGTGGGGACCCTGACGAACGCTGCAGCTGCGCCAATATTCTGATGAACACGACGCATACAATGGGATATAGAGCGCGTTTATGGCATCGATGACGGGTGAAAGCTTCACGATCTGGGAAAACTGATAGAGAAAGTTGAGTCGGTATTACGAACAATATCACACAACTGAACGAATAATGAAGAAAATAAAACTCGATATACAGATATAAAAAGTTGAACATGTATTCCGCACGGGTATCATAAAACATAATATCGAGCTTAATTTACAAACATAAAATCGAATTGCATTTCCTATCGAGTTCTAAGACAGAGGTGATGTCTCCGCTAGATTGTCTCTTTCGTTATCCCCAGTACGTCATGCAGCTTTGTTTACAAATTGGGTACGGACTCCCACAAGGGTTCATCCTCATACCAAATGGATGCAAAGTGGGCAACAAAGAAAAAGACGCCTGGAATGGTTACATAAGGTTGAGGTATCTTATTGGTCCTGGGGACGCTGCTCCCCAAAACATACTATGAGCGAACGCACCTTATCTACGGCCCATCCTGTATATTTTTGAGGAGTTATCATGCACAGCATACCGGTTCTGGATACTTGTTATCACTATCATTATACAGCAAAGCCTGGTTCTCCACTATTTTTGGATACGCACAAATTTCCCTGCAGCATCCTAAGACACAGGGAAATACTCATGTTCCGGCGAGTAACTGGGATACTGTGGTTACACAGCGAGAGGTGCGTACTGGCGGCCCTGCACACCATGGATAGGGGCAAGAAATGGAAAATTCTAGGTCAACAGCCGAAGTTTACAGAAGATAGCATCTGATGATATCGACTGTTTCACCACAATCCTGATTGGGTGTCTATACATATATAGTCTCTCTATTTTAGCCCTGTAACTCGACGCAGGACTCCATCGCCCATCCCTTGCTCGTAGCAAGTAAAGAATTACAATTGTGCGGCTCTGCTCGTAGCAAAGTGCCTCAGTTACCCACCTCTGCTCGTAGCAACGAGCCGTATTATGAGAGTCACAGGGACATATGTACTATAGTACAGGCTACAACTGCCAACTTCTCAGCATCCACAGTTACAACAAATTGACGATGAAGCCCGGTACGGTACATACATCAGTGCGGGTACACTGTAGGCTAAGGTCGCAGCGGGTGTAATGCACTCACTGTACATTAAAAAAATGAACAATAAATACGGTGTTGTACACAGTGCAGTGAAACGACGTTCGTTTCATACAGCAACCGAATCCGAACTTTATGGCGGGGCACACTACACATTCGAACGAAGAAGGTGACTTGAGGATGTGCAGCTCGCATGTCGTTCACGCTACCGTATCTACGCTACAGGGTTCAAAAATATTTCAGGACGACGAACGAGTAGCCTCCTCGTTTCTAGTCGTTCGTGCTAATGCGTGTATGGCCTTGGCGTAAGGTACACTTTGTTCTTTTCACGAACGACTTTTGTAACCCACTAAAAGGGAACCTTGGAACCACAAAACCACAACATCGGAAAGAAAAATGTATATTTAAATTAACCTGGTGTATCAATAGTCCATGGGCACCCTCGTCAAATGCAAACTTGGAAAGTGAGAAATCCAATATATCTGTAAAGCTCTTATAACCTTATTTATTTGCTTGGTTGCCAACGTGCTCACGATCGTCGCTATTACATAGGGAATAAACTGAGAGGAGCTCGTAGATTTCAGAATAATGATGCTTCAATTTATTTCAATTCATCACAAATATGGAAAAGCTCTGTAACCTGGATTCGGCTCGCAGTACTTTTATTTTAGAAAAATATTCGTCTAGCTGTATTTTGGTACTTAAAATACGAGAAGATGAAAATGGAATACCGGTACTTAGAATATGTTTTTAGCGATACAACAGGTCACGGGCAGTCTAGTACTTTCTAAATTTCTAAAGTCGGTTGGTCCACCCTAGTTCCCTAACTATATAATTCACGAAACAATGAATTAAAACTTGTCGGAGGAAACAAGTGGAGCTCTCGGTCGACACTAATTTACCTTGGTAGCAAGAAATAGAGGTCAGGTGTCCGCAGTAAAGCCATCGTTGACAAGGCTAATCACCTTCACCGGAAGTGAACGGACACCGAACAACGAGAGCTTGACGCTTCGCCAGTCGTTACTGCGTCTCCGCTGTCGCGGTCCTCCTCATCGCGGTCACTTCGGGAGTACACGGCGCGGTCACGTCAGCACGCTGCCATCGTCGTCACTTGGGCAAGCCCTTTTGGCTATAATCAGAATATCTTAAACTAAGTAAGTGAAATACTCGTCGTCAAGGATGAGATGGTGCGCATATTTTCACAGAGCTCCATCTATGATCCTCTCGCAGAGACTTATGGGTATATTTTCGAGTGCCGCGAATAATCAAATGCTGGTCGCTCATACGACACAAGGGTCTGCCTCCGGAGTGGAATATTCGCTATATACACGTCAGTCTTCGGTCCATCAATGAAAGAACAAACACTAGAACCGACTAAAAAAAAACGCTTCCGTCAATCCCTGACAACCGCTCGTTGATGTCCAGATAACTGATCACATTATTTATACAAGCAGTCCGAGCAACAAAGGTTGAACATCAGATAGCTAAAGATGTGTAGAAATAAGACTCTATAGATTGAACGTCACGTTAGTTTTAAGCCTCATTATCAGCATCACGTAGAGTTTCAAAGCCTTATGAAAAAAGGTGAAACCATGCACGATCACAGCGCATATATATATCCAGAGCAAATCAAGAAAGAAGTGGGACAGAAAATAAAGACCATCAGCAGGAGAATGAAAAATAAAGTGAAAAAAATCCGCTCGGACACGCGGAGTTCGCTAGGCTATGCATAATCACCCCGGACAGAACACAACCTTCCACGTAGCTTCTGGCAAGCAGCTCACCCACACAGACAGATGCGGACACACAGATTCATACTAGAGATCACATGCTATTCACAATAAAGCAAAGTTTGCGCTTAGACTAAAACGGGCTGTTAAGTGACCTCAACACTTGGTAGTCTATTGGTTGCCGTGGTCATGAAGCAGACACCAGGGCGCGGTGTGCATGTCCGAGGACGGTGACCACCGGTGCGGCCGGGGCAGCGCGGTCCCACGGGGCAGCTCTGGCGTGCAGCAGATAACGCACGCAAGGGCACAACCATAACCGGCCATCGCGACCGTGTCTGAGAATAAATCGGTCAATCAACAAACACTGTGACTTTCAGTCACTGCAGTTGGAGACAGAGAATCTGTACATCTATGGGCAAAACCACGACCCAGTTATGACTCTTTGTTGAAATGGTAATATCGTAATCGCATAAAACCAAGTGCGCGTGATAAAAGTAGCTCCAGCCCTGTGAGCAGACAACAAAGGAAAATTTCATCAATGTCAACAGAAATTCATAGAGTACATAGTGAACGGGATTACCGCGTACGGCAACAGGCTGGAGAGAGAGGAACACCAACAACAAAAATATGCAGCAGTTCTCAAGGACAAAACGCACAGCCTAAAGGGATAATGAAATACGACAAATTTGTAGCCAGTTGAGCATTGAAACCCATAGAGTACAGGTAGAACCTCGATGATGCATTTACCCATGCAGTTTTTACCTATTTACGTTGCAATTGGTACTCGTTCAATGGGTGAACTTTACTTCCATTTACGAGCAGTCCGTCAGAGTCCTCAACCATTTTTGTTCCATGCATTACTTGTAAGGTAAGTAGAAATATCACCCTCACTACCCTACCCCCCCCCTTCCTCCCTGTGTCGAAGATGCTGTTTCGGCGGCAGCATTTATCTAATTTTACGAGTCAAGAGGAAGTGATCGGCCATTATTTGTTCATAAGCTGCAGGAGCAGGCAACCGATGAGCACGCTGCGTTTTGTGGTTTCAAGCTCCTCCTCCTTACATGCAATCTCCCAAGGAAAGTGTGTGCCTCGGGTTCAGAACCACAAGTGGAAAATATCTCACGAAGCGACAGAAATAACATAATCCACAGAACTTTATCCTGTCCGGGTCCGGAACTTCAATCATGGGCTTTAAATAAGCCACCCTGGACAAAGTTCAAGGGGTAATCACAACCTGACGACGTCTGAGAGCTCAATCCGAGGCATAAGACAGAGTTTTCGGCTTAATCCTTCTTCGTAAGATTGAGTTTTCGGTCGTCACAAGCGTAATTGCTTGCTATTGACGCCTGAAATTTTATCCCAATCAGGCGAATTTAAAGCCCACGACTGAAGTTCTGGACAAGCTAGGCGGATTTGATCATTTCTGTGGCATACAGCGCCAATCGAAGACACCTGAAGACTTCGTGCCGAGTTCGCCGCACTCCAATTTCCGCAGCAATGCTCTCCAGGTGACCGCGTCAGCCGCCGCTGGCGGTCACCACGTATCGCTGTTATCTGTGCAGCGCAACCATTGCGATAAGGAGGCAACCTCGGTCCTGCCGAACACGGAGTGGCTTGGCCAAATATGGCCGTATCCAGTTCAGCACCCAATTTGTTTGGCTGCACCACACGCGAAAGTTAATACTTGCATAAACCGTCTTGCACTAACTAAGAGAAGTGGGGCATTATCGGCGAAAAACTTGTATGCATAACTGCGTATTGGTTAGTACTTGACCGAATTATAACGAGGTATTCGATAACATTCATTTGTAGGTCAGCAAATGTCACTTTACCGACTTCTATCAGAGAACTAGGGCGACACAAACGATACATTCAAAATTGTGATATGTGAAGTTCAAGTAATATAACAGAGAACAACAAGGGACATTTATGTAGTACGTACGCCAAGTAAAACGAGCACTTATGATGGAGCTCCTCACATAGGAACAACATCTTAAAAACGACGAGGAAGAGTATATCAATACCTGTGCGACTAAGAAAGATGAAAGAAAATAATGGGAGCGGAAAAAAGTAGGTTGAAAGCCTTCATGAGACAATAAGGTATACTAATAGTGATGGGAGATCGCGCATTTATAGGAATTAAAATATGGACACATTTTCATATACTGCATTTGGAACTGTACGAGTCCTCACGCACGCAATGATGATTAGTATACAATACTTCTGCCTCCTATGTCCACACCGGCCTATAGAAACACATGAAAACCAGTTGTTACGTTATTTTACGGCGTATTATCAGCACCGACAGAAGCGAAATACGCGCTAAATAAAATGCTTGCCTACAATTAAGCTACACATGCTATTTTAAGTGCTGCATGCAGCTCATGCTGCACAGTATATATATATACCGTGTTCTAAATATTATGGATGAAAAATAAAAATTCAACCATAATGAGCAAATTTCTGCACAGCCCAAGGTTAGTGTTACAATGCACAATGTCACCATTACAAAAAGCAAGCAGAACTAACGTACATGTAAGACCTTCCAGACATGTAGTGCTGAAAGTTACACTATTTTAAGACTTTAAATGTTAGCTTTTTGTAAGAAATTGGCGCGGCATACACGTACAGAAGTTCAGGCTTGTAATAGCAACGCTACATGCGCATAAAAATCTCCATAAAAAAGAATTCCACGGAGCTACAGCTACAGTTCCCGTATGGAAGCCTTCGACAGGCGCAAGTTTGCGGTAGCCAAAACAATGACAGGATAAAAAACACAATCGTAAAAGATACCAAGAAATATACATCATATATGGTAAGTGCGTCTCAAGAAAATGACTGGCAGAATATCCACACAATTCAAATTATAAAAGAAAGAACGTGAGTTAAGGGCGTGCAATGTATAAAGAAAAGTACAAAACATTATAAAGAAAAATACGAAGCATGCGTGCACATCGCCAGTCTGTAGATAAAGTTATAATTTTTTACTTCATCAATACTGTGCTATTGATCTCACTGCATTAAATACTACAAAACTCTTATATTTTCCAAGAAAAACATAAGTGCATCTGAGTGCAACTTACGTTCAATTTTCCCTATCTATATCGTAAGTTGACTTTAGATCAACAAAGTCCAATAGCTTTCATCTCACCACACGCTATGCCACTTATTCTAGCTTTCACGTCGACATATAATTTGGCAAGGATGTATGCACAGTCTGAGAGTGAATCGCGAGGTCAGTTTCTATACCTGTTATAATACAATCTTTCTTCATAGGAGTCCATTAGGCTCTAATTATCTTATCTTCATGTCTTATGCCACTTCATTCATTTTCCGTATCTCCTTCATTACCACGGTCCTTAGTGTACTTACTTGTATGTTTACAAATGTGTAGTAACAACGTATGACGGAAGCAATCCCCGTGGCGACACAAACCCCTCGTATCCTGCCGCGATAAAGCAGTCGTTACCTTGATGACCCCCTCACTGCAGTGATGAATGACGAATATACAAAGCAGCGGCCCAATTTTGCAGGGAATGGCGCCATGTAAGTGTAGAGACGGCACTTGATATGGGGCCATAAAAGCATGACGAAACAAACCAATAAAGTAACATCGTGGACTCGTTAGATACCAATGCAATTTATAGGGGGAGATACAGCACAGTCCAACTTTGTGTAAGATCTTTTTAACTTCTATGAGTGTCTAATTCAGCGAATTCCATTAATACATTACAGATTGAGACTCATCAGAGCGGAACATCTCTCAAAAACGGCTCATACATGCTAACAAAGTTCTTAAATATGATAACTCTTCCATGACTTCGAAAGCGGAAGAGTTAGATCGTGAGAACAGTTGGCGAGAGTGAAGTGCAGTGTAGTCACTTAAGTCAAACCAGCGTAAGGAGTCCGATGGGCGTGGCGAAGAACGCAAATCAACTTTGCCAAATCTCACTTAGCGCGTGGTATAATTTGTCTCAATCGATAAAATTAAATTTTCCTTCGAATACTCAAAATGCATTAGTCAATAGATGAGATTTGACACTGCTGCGTTCAATTCAGCCCCGCCCCTGAGGGACTGCTTACGCTGGTTTGACTATAGAAATATATTTTAACACTAGGATACCCTACCCAGCTGTCAAGAATGATGGTAATAACTCTGTAATCAAGCTTTATTGTTCTTGCTTCCGGTACGGGTTTTGCGGCAAAATATGTCTCATACCTGCAGGCTTGATCTTCTATTATAAGGTAACGAAAGTTGTACGATTATAAGTTTGGGAGAGGAAAATGCGCCTCCTGCAAGTAATAGCCCAAATATTAGTTTTGAAACGCTTGAAAGTCAGGTAGCGCCAAGAAAAATGTACTTCAATTCAAATAATTCACCGGAAACGTTCAGTGCCTAATTACTGCATCCTGAATACCAGCAATTAGTTGAATAATGAGGATCGAAATTTTGCTGCAATATGAACTGAAAATATTTTAGCTTCTGCACAACGTGAAGTTTCAACTGCCACGAAGTAACTAAGCTATGGAATAGTTAAGCGAACTGGAACTACAGGAAAGAAAACTTCATCAAAGATTGAGCCTCGATCCTGTATATCACGCTCGAAAAAGAAATCAAATAGTACCTGACAACTTTTTTGAGCGGTGCTGGCCTCAGAAATGCAACAGCTCGAGTATGTTCAACAAAAAAAAAAAAAACATGGGCTATAGTAACTTAGGACCCGAATTTCCTGTTATCTGATCTTGTTATTCAGCAAATGAGTTATTCCCCATCTAAATCTTTAACATCGTGACGAAGAGACGGGCAAGCCAACCAAACAACCGACGAACCAAGCGAAGGAGCAAGAACGAACAGAGTTTTTTATCGAGTGGATTTTTGGTGATCCGCAACGATGCAAGAAGGGATGAATAAGCTTTACAAAGTAAAATAAATACATTTCGAACGGCGTAGATGAAGTCCCAATAGCCCATTATATTGAACAAAGCAGTTCCAAGGAATTGGTACCGAAGCGCTACACATCTGGAGTCAACTACGCAATGTAAAAGACCATCCTCCCAATTGATGGAGCCTGAGGGTCCAGTATTTCAACTGTCGGTGATACACCCGCACTAAAAGTAGTGTGGATGAAAAATTAATCAGTGATCAGTCATTACGGAAAAGACCACTGGCCTGGAATAAAATTAGTCAAACTGAGGCCATTGTTAGCCTAACATCTTAATGAACCCTTAGTCTGAGAAGTCCTAATGTGAGAATTCCACCAATGCCCAGTTAAGGATTAAAGAGGATACAAAACCACATCCGTTTCTACAGGTGGACAAATGACGGCTCGCGAGGACGAAAACGCGGCCAAAATTTCTGCAATTAAAAATAAACTAAAAAATTACCGGTCGATGGCAGTGGCCAGAAAGAACTGCGAGGACACCACATCACAAAGAACAAGAAACAGCCGGGGCAAGTAAGAAATCCCACGCTCCGTATCCTGGACGAACAAAAGACAACCACCCAAATGGAAGGAAATGCTCGCATAAGTTTCTGCTTCCTGTACACAGAAGCATCTCGGGGGTCCACAGGTGCGTTTATTATGCATATCAGCAGGTACCCTTGAGAGGGAGCGGGGAAAAGACGGCCAACGATGATTTCCTTTTGCGATAGATGAACTTGATGCAGATTCCTCGTCGAGGGTGCAATGTTCAAGGGCAATCCAGGTCGACACTTGGTTCGAATTACGTCCTTAAACTTCAGTGATACCACGGGTTATGGAATAAGTAAGGAATCTCTTAGAGAAATAGACATCCGCATGGCATTGATTTAATTCAGTCGACAATAAGTATAGCAACTGTTCCCTCCGTTGGTACTTATTTTTCAAAGGGATAGCTTCCTCAACTGAATGTGATACGTAAATCACGATGATTTCGGTAACATAAGACATATTTGGTCACGGAACTTATCACAAAGTAGGTAACTTAGTCTTAGTCTGTGACAGAGCGCATGCACGACTGGTGAATCAAACTCAATCATAGACATGATATTTTTTTGTGTTTCTACCAATGGAACAACAAGGATCTCACACTAAACGACACCGCGACAGCTGATACAGAAATGACTGCAATAATCGGTGAGATCCAGCCAGCTGTATCTCTGGTGTCTCTCAAGCAATTGCATGTCACAGTTTTGGATTTAGCTTTGTTTATGATGTCACAACAGTCACACGTTTCAGCAATTCTTCACATAACAAGCGCTCATGTTGACTAAAGAGTTTCCTAACACCAGCGCGCCTTCCCGTGGACCCAGAGGAAAATCTGCCGTAGTCGTGTGCCCCAAGGCAGGTATTTCCGGCCACTACAAGAGAAGGCGCGTTAGTTTTGGGACGGCGGTGTTTTCAAAGAGTATCGCCACTTGAGGAAAGTACCTACGATATAATGCCATTTCTGTTCAAGAAATGTCATTCTATAATATTGTCTTCGAAGGATCTCTCGCTGCTCCGATCCCGACTTGTGACGTGGGTATGGTGGTAAAAATTTTTAGGAATATAATAACACAATTCGCGCGCTATCGCGCAGGTCACAAGTTGCGAAAACGGGAGCGAACAAGTATCGTGGTGCAATATGGTGCATGACTCAATATACCCTAGGTGGCGTGATTAACATCATCTGCACATCATCTACATCTAAAGACCCTTAAGGCAACTCACAGTACCGTGTAGGTAACAAAGCATAAACTCTGGATCACTAAGAACGGATAAAATGTACCGTACCCTACACCTACATACACATAGGGATCTTTTATTGCGCTAAGTTTACAATAACCTTTTAAAACATAAATCTCATCAGACTCCTTTGAAGATTTACCTCATTAAAGGCAAATACGAACTTACCGTTTCAGAGAAGTCTCTGTGTAGAGAGATAATATATAGATATCGTTCCAGGGTCAAAATAAAATATTCTAAAATTTTAAAAACATTTTATTCAAACTAATAATTTTATAGAATTCTCTGTGCATATAGGGATATATGGTTAATGTTTCAGCGTCAAAATAAAAAAATACAAAATTTAAACAAAATACTAATAAAAAATTGCAAATATTTCGATAATATATATAAATGAAAAGCGTCAGTTACCCTACACGCAAACGCAACCTAGAGTTATTTGGCACAGCAGGACCTGACCTTGCGAGAAGTCCAAGAGCAGTTGAGGTTCGCGCGACTCAGTCACCGGAACCTCCTCACACTTCCGACTCCTGTGACACGTATATATGTTATCCCACACGCGCTCACACAATATATGTGGCGATTTTACTTGTGTTTCGTGAAATAAACAGGTAAGGAAATTAAGCTACGTTAGCGCTCACACGCCGCGCACCGAAAAGCTTGTTATTTCTCTATGCATTTTTTTATAGGAAGGACTAAATGATGATGAGCGAAAAAGGCATTATTTATAACCAAAGCAACATCAAGAGAGACAGCAAAAGTAGTATATGATGAATAAAAAAAAAAAAACCGACAGAGAGTCGTTATTGAGTCATTAATGCAGGCACAGTTGGAATGGCGAAGTACCGCAAATAGTACCGCTCGCAGAATTTTCGGCAGCTCCAGAAGCTCAAGTTAAGAATCAGCTGCTGGGACGGCCGAAAATTCTCTTAGGGAAAACAGGCGATGATGCCAACAGCGCCGCACGTACCGTAACATGAAATCTATGCACATAAAACCAACAATCACTAGAATGCCTCGTGGCGTTAGACCATCACCCGACGTGGGGGCGAATTTCAACGCCGTCATTTTTGATGGCCAGCTTACTGTAAAGTTTTGGCAGTTTTCACATCTAGGTCAAACCACAAACTCCTTTCAAAAAATTATGAACATTGCTCAACTCCTTCCCCGTCTTTTTGGGTGGACAGACAAACAAATAAGCAAATATACTTTAATCTTCAACGAAAACATCACCGCTCTTCGCTTCGCTCGCGGGTGATAAACATATGATCCTACAGTTGTCCACTCATCAACGGAAAACAATACAACTATATACATTCGATGCAAACGTAACTACGATGTGCATTCAGGAGATGTGACGATCGAGTTTACAACAAAGTATAGATTGTATTTTTATATAGAGTAAAAACTAAATTACAAGGTCGAGGTTGCACAGGTAAATTGATCTAAAATGTAGCAGATGCAGCTAAGCTTGGCGCCAACCGTAATAAACAAGCAGTCTCCCATAGTTTTCCGTTACAGTGTCAGCACGCCGTACAGCTCGGCACCGGTGCTCCCGTATAGCATACAGACACAGATTACAGAGATGAATGGGAGCTGGTTCGGTCTCTCTTTATCGAACACGGAAGAAATTAATCGAGTTATGAAGATCCTAATTGGAAGGCTACCAAAGGGAAGGAGTGCGGTGGACGGAAGTAGGTACGTGGAGACACGACAGAGTACACATAACACGTACCTACATCATAACAATCGAACTATCACTGCCGACACTGACAAGGCGCAAGTTT
>LQNS02278080.1:10517320-10528748 GCA_001587735.2 Parhyale hawaiensis
GCAGTAATAATCGCTCTAGAAGTGATTTAATTTCGAATTTATAAACTGTACTTGTGAAATTTGTATCTTAAAGAGCTTTTCCCTTCAAAATATGCAAATGGTCAAACGGAGGAGTGTTTTTTTTTTTTACTTGTTGAAGCTTCATATATTAGTCGTTCAAAGGCGGTATTTCATCTGATTAAAGTTTCCAGTCGACATAGCATTTTCTTTATACTTTTTTGAGAAAATCGTAATAATTAGGGTAACTTAGCTAGACATGAGTTCAAAGTTTAACAAGAAAGATTTCGTTTCAAGTTTCATGACTTCTTTAAGAGAAATTGGCGTTTACTGTGCTTACATGAAAAAATCTGGAGAGAAAACTGAATTACTCATTATTACTACGTACTAGTTTATCATTTTACAGAGGCAAAAAAATGTTTGAAGCACAGTACATGTTACCGGTGAGAGCGCTGCCAAAACTCACTTTTTCGCTACTCCGGAGCTTTAGAAAAAAAAGATGAAGATTCACAAAGTTATTTTTTCCGTGTTCAAAATAGCCGAACATCAATTATCAGCCCATGGTAGCGGAAATATTGGTATAAATGAATACAGAACACTATTGATACTTGTGCAACACCGACGATCTTCGCTCCACCTGACGTCACAGAGTATATGCACAGAACAGTCTCAAAATGGTCAAGTGATGAGTTAACCTGTTAACGTAGTTCAGCCATGGTTTAAATTTTGCTGTGTTTCCTGACTGACAACTCTTTGCATTTTTTTCTCTTTTTAGCTGAAAGGCAATAGCTTCTTGTATATTCTGCTAAAAAGAGACGAGGAAAAGCTCTAACGAGGAGAACGAAATTTTCATCAAAGAAGATGCTAAATGCACCTCTCCTGATGTTATTGTCCGAAAAATAGGACGCCATATTGATATAGTCACAAGATTTTTGAAGGACTCTTCACCACAGAAAAAACGATCAGATGCTGGGCATTCAAGGACTGTTACTGATAGAGAAACGAGAAATGTGATTCGTCAGCTACGTAAAAGACCAGGACAAACAAGTAAATCAATTTTTATGGCTTCTGGACTTCCTGAAGTGCCTAAAACCACAAGAAATGATATCGATCGCTCCATTGCTTCTGTCAAATCCTCTCTGAAATTGCCTCCTTTGACCCCAAGACATAAAATTTTGAAGATGGAATGGGCGGAGAAATACATGAAGATCAACATGAATCACGTTCTTTTCACCGACGAAAACCGGGCAACCCTTGATGGACCTGCTAGGTGGATTAAGGGTAGGGTGCTACCTGGAGGTGAGTGTTTTCAACGCGTAAAACGTCAACAACAGGGAGGTGGTGTTATGATATGGGCTGGTATCATAGGGGATCGACTTGTAAGTCCGGTTAGAGTGCCTGATGGCATGAAAAGTATATCTGCATCATATTGTGACATGTTAAAGGAAGCCTTGGACCCATGGCTGGATGACGTGCCCCTTTCGTTGCTTCGAAACTTGATTTTCATGCATGATAATGCGCCTTCTCAATCTGCCCGTACTACCACAGCATTTCTGGACTCTTTGGAGTTCCATGGAGAGAAACTGATGGTTTGGCCACCATGCTCACTTGATCTAAACTCAATTGAAAACTTCTGGGTAATTCTGAAAAGGGAAATTTACGCAGATGGAAGGTAGTACAACTCAAAATCTGTCTTGTGGGATGCTGTTGCTGCAGCAGCAAGGGCAGTTCTACCTTCTGCAATAAAGAAACTAAGTTGCTGCATGGATTCAAGGATTTTTGAAATTATTAAACGTCATGGGGGTCATGTTGGTGAATAAAACTTTTTTCAGTCATTGTAAACTTTTGATTTATGATTTCTTGTTTAATACATATTTTTCTCATGTGTGTAGTTCATTTTTGCTCCCTTGGTGACATAAAACTGCGAATATTTTGTTTTTTAGTCAAAAAGCTATTACCGCCGCTCAATGAAGTTAGTAAAATTGACAAAAACACAGTTTTTTCTAGAACCAGCACGATCAGTCGTTTGAAAATTTACAGACACCATAAGCATCATAAGTTTAATTTTCTGTGAAGTTTTTACTGAAACTTATAGCCAAATAGTCGAGATGTGGTCAATTCTGCGATAAAGTTATTAGTTCCGTTCTAAGTACATGTCAAGTGTGCAGAGAACGGGATGTATTTGAAAGAATCAGTTTTAATTATATCCACACGCTAAAATTTATGGTTCGTTGATTTCGTTGACAGCAAATCGATACAGCATAAAGCACTGATATCAACTGGGTGTGTTCCAGAAGAGGGTAAAACTTCTAAACCATCCATCGCACTCTCTGTTCAAAGTAAATACTGCAAGATCAACATATGTTTCTCCCTCTGAATGCTTGAGCATACACATACCAAGCGGAGGCCTTGACCAAGCTCACCATATCGCGTCCACTGCTCACCAAGTAGAGCACTGCAGTGCAATGGGCGGTCAAACGGACAAGAAATAGCGACATTACCGTGCGTGGTCAGCTGCATTCGTCGAGTGAAACTCCAATGAGACGAGAACAAAACTGATATGACGAAAATTGCCAGTGAGAGAGCAAGCTGTTCAAATGAGAGTATGATACATTTTTGGGGAAGGAATATCTTTTATCAGATTCAGCGAGAGCACTGCCTATAGACCTATGGATCTACAGTGGACAAAGCGAAGAAAGTGATGCTAAGTCAACAGCTATAGAGCTGGTAAGCAGCACTTTCAGAGCACACGCACATACTCGTTGATTTGAATGACATGGCAAAACAAAAGTAGGGCACAAGATGGAGAATCTATACCTTCGAGCTCCAACATCTATGCAACACACAGTGAAGTGGTTCAAGCGCTTTAGCAAGTACCGTAGCTCATAGAGCATTGTCGACATCAGATGCAGCAAGTAGGTTATGCACGCTGTGACAGCAGCCTTTAATAATTAGAATCGCGAAGTATACACATATAAATATAGTTAGATATTTGGCAAGACTAGCTTGTCCAGCGAAGCATTCAACTTTTTACCATCAAATTAATTGACAAATAACGGGCCTCCCTAACATTTTATCCAACAGTTTTTTCATTAGAGATCCAAACTAATACACACCATTTAAGACTAACGATGAAGTTCGATGAAGGGGCAGGGCTGGATCATAAATACGAGAGGTTCTGCGCACAAGGTGTCAATAATCGAATTAGAGACTCGAGAATACGCGACGTTAATAACAATGTTAGTTTTTCAATTGCATGACACCGCTATATGCCAAAACTAACCAATGCCAATCATTATTACCACGGCAAGGGAGACGGCATTTTTGTAATATCACACCAGCTTGCCTCTTTGTCTGTCACCAGGACAACTGAAACAGTTATGGACGGATCTTCATGAAATGTAAAAGGACTGTTAGGTATATTAGGAGAAGCAGCTGATTTACTCCTGGTGAAGATCTGTTGAACCACTAACTAGTTTCTTTGCCTACCAGTTTTATCTTGCTAACATTCCACCAAAAAGCTATGAAGGTATTTTCACTAAATTTGCATGAACTATTAGGAATGTTGATAGAGACAGATCAACAAATACTGACAATGATCCGTTCGTCTGTTTGTGTCTTTGTTTGTCGAAATATTATTCAAAAAGTCACAGACGGACCTTCAAGAATTTGACAGGAACAGAAATGACTACGAACAACAGTTGATCAAATTTTGGTAATGATGATAAAGAAATCTTTGATTCAGCAGTAATTGCAAGTTTGCGTTATCACTGCATTGCTTGGCAGAGGTATGCACTCTCAGAGTGCTTCTCTCTAGTTGTTGTACATTATTATTGTTTTTATGAAAAATAACGACTACACGCGATTGAAAGCTTGGCAAAAACAACGTATACTAACAACGTTACAACTTCGCCATTTTTGTATCTGTTTGAGTTACATGGCGACCCAGCCGTAGCAGCAAATTTTAGACCATATATTGACCCGCAGCTGAGGCTAAACCGGTCAGCGTGAGCCTGGGTCTACGCGTGCGGCGATTTAATTACGCAAGGTTGAACAACTCTTGTTGCACACGCTGGATTTTCCACAACAAATAAATAATAATAGAAACCTACATGTAAATAAGACATCTTTCAGGTATCAACTAGCAGCAGCAGCATCAGTTGAGTGTCGATGATCTCGGCAGATGCAAGAACTGCGTGGGTGGCGCGCCGCCGCCGCCGGCTGACCTCCAGCACAGCGGCGGAATCTGCTGCACAAAAGTGCCGATTCCGGGTAACCAATCCGCTGGTCGGTGAGCATGAGAAAAATGGAGTGTTGAAGTTGAATAACCGAGCGACGAGACAGAGTGCATAGCATGCTGTGTGTAGTGGACAAAACGGCCAAACGGTGGCGTAATCAATAACAATACTCTTTCAGTACCGGAAGGCGTGAAACCTTATTGGCGCATGGAATGAGTGGCATATCTAGCAGACAGAACCGCAGTACGTGTACGCGAAATTTGATACGCTGCATGTGCGTAGCTTTTGAGTAGTTCACCTGCTTCTGCGTGAGCACGAGATATGAAAAAGGCCCATGCAAAGCAAACTATGAGGAAGGCACTGAAGACAAGAGGAGTGAGCAGTGTGAATGAGCAAATATCTGGTAAGGAAATGGCATGAAGTCCGTAGCTGCGGGAGGGGCGCAATATCGACGCCACCGCTGTTGAGTTCACGGCAGCGGGAGGGGCGCAATATCGACGCCACCGCTGTTGAGTTCACGGCAGCGGGAGGGGCGCAACATCGACACCAGCGCTGTGGAGTTCACGGCAGCGAGAGGGGCGCAACATCGACACCAGCGCTGTGGAGTTCACGGCAGCGGGAGGGGCGCAACATCGACACCAGCGCTGTGGAGTTCACGGCAGCATGAGGGGCGCAACATCAACGCCACCGCTGTAGAGTTCACGGCAGCGGGAGGGGCGCAACATCGACGCCACCGCTACATCTCCCATGAACCGCATCAGCCGCTGCCACACGCTGCTGCTCATGCACGACCATGTCAGTTTCGTAGCCTCTTCAAAGCCGCCGGCCATAAGCAAGCACTCAGCACTCCGCGCCGGGCGAGCACATTGCCAACACCACAAGCGTCTTTCCCACACGGAGATTCAACTGCACGGAGTTAAAATACCACTATTCTGACCAATATGGTCCTTCTGAATTTCAGCACTTGAAAGATCAGTAAGTAGGTAACGCCAGGACGGATGATACTTCCAGAAAACTTTGATAACAAAAATTGCATACAGCTTACCGGTACAGAATAACTATAAGACAGTTGGAGCTGAGAGTTGATTGTAGAGGAATCTTATCCGCTTTGCACGCACCATTTTGTACTCTTACTTGCATGTACTGCGTTGCATGGATGAGCGCAGTGCGAGGTTCCATCCTGCTCTCAACCACGGAACACAAAAAATTTTAGCTCCTGAAGATCTTTTAAAGAGAAACGCGTTGAGCAAATTACAAATTTATTTCATATTCCAGTATATTAAACATGCTCCCCAAAAACAAAATTGTGCTCTCCGACGCGACCTACGGGGGGGGGGGACGAACACGTTTTAATATGACAAGTAGCTTTGGCTCTTAACATTAAATTAACTAACTGTACATTAATAGCTATTGTCCAAGAAATGATATAACCCCCTAAATATTTCAAACAAGACGCATATCCCGTGTTTTTTCTTACTTTTGCTGAGCTGATATTTTCCGTAAGGTGTTTATTGGTTACGCAAACTTTCATTTTTTATATACATATAAAACAAATCCTCGGGAGAAGCACGCTGAGAAATAATTTGTTGCACGTACCGGTAGGTATTTCACAGAGAAGCATCAGTATGCACGTAGGTGTTTCATGGCGCAGTTTGGTGTGTCATCGCAGCAGACAAAAAACATATTTCCGCAAAAACAAAGTGAAGAAAAGCTTGGTAGTTTTGTGACAAGTGCGAAGCGAGACGCGGTTACATACTACCACGCAGCTCGCTATTGTTCTTTAAAGTTTCGTCTCTTCAGGTGCATCAAGTCGTGCCAAGTGCATCATAAGACTCTATGTGCATCATCATGACGCACTTTATTTTAATAATGCACTTGCGTGTTTCGGCTCTGCATGTTTTGCAAAAATGCATGTAATTTTGATGCATCTAAGTGCATTAAAATTTCTCTCAGTGGAAGTGTTTGCCTGCAGCACGAGAGTGCAACAGATGCACTGTTCAGTGCAATACTCAGTACGGCAAGCTATATATGCCTTGTCAAAAATTACATCGAAGGATTCGGGCACTATCATTTTGAGGCTTTGGGTAATTTTTCATTTTCAACGTCATACAGTCGTCTGTTGGAAGCATTGCGGCCAGGGGTCTAAAAACACGTTTGTAGGCTTTAGGTTTAGCGGCCCTGTATTATCTGTAATTTAATTTTTGCCAACTGGGCTGCAAATTCCCAACACTGTTCTTTTCTTATTACCAATAAAGATCTTTGTCAAGTCGAAAAAGGCGTTGGTGACGGCTTGAAGATCGTCAAAAACCCTCGAGTTACAGCATCTTCAAAACGTCGATTAAAATGCAATCTAATACTAAGAATGACCGTCGTGTGTTTATATATAAATATATATATTCTGGTTCTAGAGGTTTGTTGTGTTTACGCCAGCTGTATCATTCGTAACTATTATGGAGTCTACCATGCAGACGTGCTACCTATTGAAACCCGTACAGGTTGTAAACTGTCGCTTTCGGCACTTCTGTGTGTCTGTAGGTACTTAGTGCAGTAGCTGAAGTGAACAGGATGGACTTGGTTTAAAAAACGACAAAACATTTGCATAAGAGAACATGTCATTTATAACTTTCGTCCAACCGGTATCATATTTACATCTTTATGTGATAACCGCTGAAATTTGAATGATGTCAACGAAATATTCTTCACCATCTTTCATCCTCCCACCTAATGAGCTGAGGTTACAGCGAAACGCGTCGTGGGTAATAAAATATGAACTAAATTATTTGCTTTTGATCTAATTCCTAAATATTTATGTTTATATGTTTGGTGTCACGCTCTTCATGAAATAGATGGGCAGAATTTAGCCCAGGTTGGAGACTCTGGTTGTCCTCTCAAGCTCCATTGAAAGTGATAGGCAGAAAATAGGCCGGGTTGCAGAAGATGACAAACGTATCTTAAGCAGGGACAGTTGAAATTCCAACAATGAAGACATCGCAGGCTTAGTCTGATTTGTACGAGTATTAGCTTCTCCATACATCGAATCTACGACAAAGTATAGGGCGACCTTATGTCTGAATGCACTTCTTGCATTGCCGAAGTTGGAAGATATCTGAATTGTTGGCACTCTCATGCTTCTTGATTCGTAGTTTCTCCCCACAGATGATTTCGTTGCATGAGCTATTCTTCCCACTTTGATGCAATTGTCAACAACACCGACGAAACATAAGTTTTCACGGGCAGTAGACAATTATTTCTTCTATCTTACTGTTTTCCTCTGACGAAGCAGTTTTCTCTCATAAGTCAAAATTTGAGCACCTCAAATGAAACAGATATTGGAGGTGAAAAGACGGTATCAGCGGTATCTTTGCTACCGAGCGAACACATTGTATATAAGCTGCTATTTTGTCTAAGTTTGTTGAAGTGTTTTACTCAAGACGTTACTTCGGCCTGTCTATATAGAAGACCTAAGGATGACAGCACGATAAAGGATCTGTGGAGAAAAGAAGAAAATTAAGAAGCAAATAAGAGAAGAGGAGATTCCGCACCGGCCTAGAGGTATTAGGCAAACGTATAGGTTATTGCGTGAATTCTTCACGCACGGGTCCACTAGTCTTCACAATAAATCACAAGACCACAAAATTGTCGCGCCCTGCTGAGGATATCAACGACACTAAGCTCACGTGTAACGTAAAGCGTGATGGCAAGGGTAAATTTACCAAAAAAAAATCTGTGTGGAGCAAAAAGTTCGACTGTGCATCACGTCATATAATTAATTTCTCGCTGCTGTTTTTGTAATCCAAGGGGCGTGTTTGACTCCCTCATTTTGACTGATATAACCTAATCCCATCTTCTAATCCAGAACTTGAATTCCATGCGTTGGAACAGCGACTTCGGATACAATTTCAAACAAAAATTTCGAACATATTACGATCGAAGCGACCAAAAGCTCAGAACTGCTGGAACTCGGTAAAAGTTACATAATCCAAAGAATAGATTACTGGAAAGTTAATCGCATTAGATAATCTCAATCATATTGGGAGAATCGAACACCCCAAAGATGCGCTTAATCATAACATGCTGCCTTCCTATAGGGAATAACAACTAATAAATTCACCACGCACATTACATAAACATATAAAACACTAAACAATTTAGTAAACATAAATACCTAGAATTAAATATAAGTTCAAGCAATTACACAGTATGCTGCATTTATATATAAACTATCTTGTCAGTTACTGTATGGAAGAAGGAAAAATGACAGGAAGCAGCAATGACAGCGAAACGGCCTAGCGTAGCTAGCAAGAAAAAATAACCGTGTTAGCAAAATATCGCAAGGATTAGCTTTCACGGAAATGTTCAGTCCGCTGCGTCACACAACTCATGCGACAGCAATCTGCGAGGCCCTGCATGAGGGGATCCCGAAAAGACACTGCCCCCGGGGCACGGACACACACAACCGTGTCGCCTACACAACTCTGCTTTCGCTTTGCCACAACGGTCTGTAATGGAACTTTAACCGAGTGTCATTGACGACATAATATTATCCGGACGCTGTGGGTTAATCCTCACGGACACAATCAACTCTATTCGCCTGCGTGAAGAGTCTTCCACAAGCGAACTTCGAGATTAGTTAATGCATGGCTTTTATAACTTTTTGTGGCGATCAGCATCGCTTTGAATCTACTTAAATTTCGTCTTGGATATATTATACTGACCGCGTGTGCGTAGGTGTGTGTGTGTAAATGAGCCTCGGCTACCTGACAGACAGCGATGCTAAACAGGTCAAAAACCTAGTCATACGTTGCGCTGCATCCGTGGCTTCTCCCACTCGTACTTTGATACCGACCAGAACGACTTCGGATATCGCATAGATGTAGTTACATTGCCGATCATCATGCAACACAACAGGATTGGGATTTTTCGGACGCTATATCTCGTAGACAGTTTCTAACAAAGTCCATAGAAGTGACAATACAGCGTGGGATCATTTCGGCTTTTTTCGAAATAGGCTACAGGCACCGCCGTGTTTCGTCGCACCTTACAGAGCTTCCCAATATTTTCAGCGAAGTAAATAACATTCACGAAGTCCAGTGAAACGAGAGCGTTTTGATATTCCAATTTAGCATTTTTGTCACCGTTCGTGACACGCGGACCGGCATTTTTCAGAAGGTGACAATAAACGGTTTGGTATTGGTGAAGGATAAATGAGCGCTCACTCTCCCTTAACACGACCTGATAGGTCGGGGAGACGGTCTAGGGATCGTCTCTGAAGCTTCCCAGAACTGCTGAAGCGCGGCGGAGATCTGGCGCTGCAATGACTTTGATCGACGAGGAAAATCAATGCTTAGTGAAGCGCGTGTACGGTGGAGTGCGAATCAATTTGCAGAGCCTTATAAAAAGGACCCGAACCGGGAAGATTATTTGGTCGGAAAGTTGCACTAAAGGTATGAGAGAGAACGGGAATCTTGAGAAATTGAAAAAATAAGGATGTACTAAAATGGCAGCGAAGATAACGGAGAATTTAAGGAAGTTGTAGAGATAACATTGTTCTCAAGAAGTAGTTAAGATAGCGAAATTTTCAAAAGATAGCGCTAGAAAATGGGTTTCCAAAGAAGTAATAAAGATATTTTGGTTCTCAAAAAAGCAATAAAGGTACTCAAATTTAAGAAAGTGATAAAATATGGTGGGGTTACCAGCGATTTTCAAAATAGCAAATATGAGATCAAGATAAGTGCTAGTTATTTTTAAAATGAGATACCTAGATTCCAGGCTTATGAACATAGGAAGAAAGCAAAAACTGAGCTAACATATAATCATAATTCTTGCTCTCCTGCAATCAGTCTGAGTAACTTTTTCAATGTGAATATTGCCAAAACTCGCAGCTTATAAAAACAATATTCAGCCGGGCTGTTTGCTTGTCAAGATAAAAAAACGGTAACAACAACAATAACAAAAAAGCAGCAAGTACTGTAACCAACAGCACAACGGAGACGGCAATGCGCAAACTTGATTATTTATGTCCCAGAGGTTCACACCTCGTCAAGGTTCACGGAGTCCAAAAGAACAAGCAAGAGTCACCGCGAATAAAGACAAAAGCTTTCCTAAAATGCACACAATCCTCAAGTCATGAGTCAAAAAAGAAGAGGGAAGTACTGTTATCCGCATGCAGTTGCCCAAGCGTTCAGTTGACGACTGGAGCGTTGCAGGAGTTACGGGGAAGGAACACCAATTAATGGAAGGTTTTGCACCGTTTGTTTTCTAACTAAAAACCCGCAGTAAGTCTCGAGGTTCGGGACCCAGCGGAGGCGATTACACTTTGCTGCTAGACAAGCGGAGTAAATTAGATATGCTCTTCATTAGGCCGCCTTTGCGAGAAGAAAAATAGTTATGCATGCATACATACATGAACATCGGCGAGCGGTTTTGAAGCATTAACAATGACTGCGTTTCATGTTTCCGAGAAGACAACTTGAACAGCTATACCGAGCTGTCCGTCGCTTTCAACAGTACCTGGATACATGACTGTATATAAATTGAGAGCGCATACCTACGTCAAGCGAGGCAACGGTAGCAAAAAATTCAAATTGGCTCTGAAATCAAAATTTTCTTTGTATGAACTCCAAAATCTAATCATTTATGCCTTTTGATAGTGATAACAGCCTGTGCAATTTTCTTGAAGATCCGTAAATAACTTTTTGAGTTATACTGCTAACAAACGCTATGACAAACATAGAAACGAACAAACCGATCTGCACCAAAATTAAATCATTTCTGTCTTTTAACCCCTCCCCTATAAATTTCATAAAGATCCATTCATTATTTTTAGAGTTATTGTGCTAACAATCAAAAATAAAAAACAGTGACAAACGAACAAACAAACGGATAATCACCAAAATCTGGTCATTTATTCCTTGTTATATACCTAACAACTCATGTAATTTCATAAATATCCATCCATAACTTTTTGAGTTATGGCATTGAGAAAAAGGAGACAGATCAACAACAGCAACTCTCACAGGAGCAACAACTGGAGGAAGCCAAAGAGCAGCCACAGCTTTCCCGGGCCAAAGAGACAGACCAACAACAGCAACTCTCATACAAGCAACAACTGGAGGAAGCCAAAGAGCAGCCACAGCTGTCCCGGGCAAAGGAGACAGAACAACAACAGCAACTCTCACAGGAACAACAACTGG
>LQNS02278080.1:10529573-10543325 GCA_001587735.2 Parhyale hawaiensis
CCCATAGAAGCAACAACTGGAGGAAGCCAAAGAGCAGCCACAGCTGTCCCGGGCCAAAGAGACAGACCATGCAACAACAGCAACTCTCACAGAAGCAACAACTGGAGGAAGCCAAAGAGCAGCCACAGCGGTCCCGGGCCAATGAGACAGACCATGCAACAACAGCAACTCTCACAGAAGCAACAACTGGAGGAAGCCAAAGAGCAGCCAAGAATCTGCGCACCCTGTGCCTGGCGGCGCAGGAAGCGCCGGCGACGAGGAGCGGATACTAACGGAGCCCACATGACTCCAGCTCGGCGGGATGGGCGGCTCTTCCATCATCGTATCTCCGTAATAGCGAGACTGCGCCGGCACACATTCTCATCTTCATATCAGCTCCGTAATGAAAAACTACAAGATAAGCATCAAACATGCAAAACGGTGACTGAAACACAGAAAAGATACGGGCAAAAAAGAAAGGAACAAGTTCCCTGGGCAGCGAGAGCAAATACAAATCCAGATGCATGATGACACAGCTTGTGCAATTAGCAGTAACTAGACTCGATCGATATACGTCCGGACCTTCTAGCCCGCAACCCACCTCACCGAACTGGCTGCGGCAAACAGAATAATATATTTAACTGCATAACCGCTCTCGCGTGCTCTCTCAGCCTATTCCATGCGGGTAGGTACATGAAGCAGCTACTGCTGCTACTGAGCCGAAACCTCAAGCCATGGTCAGGGCTGCCAATGGGATTTTTGTGCAAACCTATATATGATGATGATCTTTGGGGAAAACCCATGCTTGGACAGCACTGGGTACACAAGAACAGACACACTGAAACCTTTACATCTCAGTGAATACTTCGCGGGCTGTAACTAGAGACTTAGCGAGAACATACTGTACAGTGTGCAGTATAGCACAACATTAGCGACAAGGATCCAAGACGCACTCAAGCCCGAATACTCATGTCTCGCAGAGCACAAACGCTCAAACACTTAGCCCACACTGTCGCCGCTTTCGATTCACTTCAGTGGGAGATATTTAAGCGCAGGACGCAGAATTCTTAGCATGCAGGATGACAAATGTATACCGAATGAGGATCGCGACCCTAAAACCGAGTATTATAAGCATAACTTCATTGGCACTCCACACGGTTTGTTATCTTAAAACTTAAGTCGAGAAGAGATAAGGTCAGCGGGCCGCTGCGTGTAAGAATATCTGCAAACGTGGTGGCAACTTTATTGAGAAAATTCTCTCAGTGCGGAATAAAAAAGCTGAGAACACGTCACCGTATTAACGTGACATATTTCTTGACCAAATTAGGCTAAAATAACTGATCTTCCCACGAGATATAACACGTTGATTGTCATCCGAACGTCCGAGTAATTGCTCTCATTTTCACTTTACCCATTACGGGCCATAAGGAAACTACCTACCAAGTTTTCATCAAGACAAAGAAGTGTTTACATTATCTCATGTCTAAAGATGCTGCCAAGCGTCGACAGTGTCTAAAGAATGGTGTACATTTTACTCGCATACTCAACTGAAGCAGGAAAGTTGCTCAGAATAAGAAACGTTTAACCCTTAAAGAACAAGCTATATTAATTATATGGTTACTTCCACAATGCTAGTCCTTCGTCGAGCCGCTCGATAATAGGTTTAAAAGTTATCGTATAGGTAATCAAATTATTCGAACCTAAAATCAAGTTATACCAGACATAGGACGTGGCCTTAACGAGTTAAATTGCCACAATATGTATGGTATCTAAATATACTTCTGTATTTTTACTAAAATAAAAATAAGTAAAGTTCGCCACCCAACATAATGCACTGTGTCGAGAGTTCCCGTCTCTTCCTCAATCAATGAAGAAGCTCCCAAAAGTAACCTTTCTAAAAGGCTGTTCTCTGGTTCATCAGAGGTCTGTATAGAGAGTAAGATATGGTGCTGCGCCGTCTTCCTCTGTCATACTACGATGATGATAAGCTAAGGCGCTTAGCTTTAGCTTGTTCATCCATGGCGTAATTGATTTGCGATTACCGCTTAAAACTATCTAAAGGAACTCATCACACGCCCACGATTGAAAATGCGGGCATATTAAAGCTATATGAATTACCTGACCTCGATTGCAGCGTGCGAATCGAAGACGCCTACCCGCTAAATATATAGGACAACCACTTTACCTGGAACTGAATCCCGAAAATAACTGCAGTGACACACACAGACACATATATATAAATTTATATGCGTACGTATAATATTCGTAGAATTAATGTTAAATCGCGAGCATACGGTGGAGGATTCGTTATGGAACAATTACAGAGGTTAGCTACATCTTAATTACATACCTTAGAGTGATCAATTCACTATGCAATGTAACTGGAGCAAACCACACGGTCGAGAGAAAAGCCGTGCTAAGGCGACGCAGGAGATTTTAACGCAGTGGAGGTAATGATAGCAGTTACGTTCAAGGAATCCCAACCTAAACACAAGAGCAGTTTACGAATGCAGCAATTTCTTTAGAGAGAAAGGAAGTTCTATCAAATACGAACAAGCCCAGAAATGAGAAAATGACAATCCTCACGCAGAAGGAAAAAAATAACTAACGGTTTTCAAATTGCCAATGCTCCATCAGTTGCAAGAGCGCGTCTATCAGTCAAGCGCAATATAAAAAGTTTAAAATGAGGAAAAGGGCCCTTACCAATTTAAAAGGAGAAATTACATAATGGTTTCTACTCCATAGATAGTACAACAGTAAAATATACCGACTTTAGGGAGTACAATGGAATGAAAAAAAAATATTGAAAGCATAGGAATCCATCCTAAGATAAATAGAACGCGCGGTGAAAAAAATGGGATAGCAACAAAATAAACTCAGAAAGAGTTAAGAAATGTGCTGAAAGAGGAATTTTTAATGCATCCAAGTTCAATGTCTGTTTATAGAATATAAGGTAGTAGCTTGATAACAATTAAAAAAAAAAATTCAACAAAATGATGGGACACGAACGGCGTGATCATGTGCGAGTTCCAGAAAGATAAACTAATCTCATTAGCTAAACGTGTCCGTGACGTTATCCAGTCATAGACGATGACTTTGCTACTTTGTAGTAAGTTTCAGATATAAAATCAACTGCAATGATTACGTTTTGAGACTGACTGCAGAGGTAATCAGTTTGTATTATCGCCTGAAACTCGATCCGTAGTAGCACGAGCAACGCGCACCGACTGACTTTCCGGTAGAACTGATACGATGAGCTTACCATGCTCAAACTGTTCCTATCGATGCCATCTTAACCTTCCCTCTCACGGCGTATGCTGCCTCCAGCGAACAATATCGCTCGCATGATAGCTGCAACCCCACCCCCCCCTCCAAAAAAATCACGAATTCAAGCGCTAACTGACCATATAACGTAAGTATCAGATGGTGGCGGGCTTTCACTGTGTCGCTACTGACTGTAACGGAGCCTCAAATAAGTCGCTAATGCAGGAGTGAAGAAAACCAGCGAAATTTTTCAATTTCAGAAAATTAACGGCGCCTACAGCACACACATACAGTGTAAATAGTCTTACAGACTTAATTTATTGTACGACGCACGTCGATGACTTCTGGCGGCTAGAGAAATATATTTCATGAAAATTATTATTTTTTTAGCACTGCAGTAGGCTATATATAGTTTTGGTAAGCGGGAAATGGATTCACTCAGCATATAAGTAACTTGGAACACGGCGAAATGTATTCAAATATCGCATAAGGTACCAACTATACAAATTGATACCGCTCTCCTACCCGATGAAATCCTGGACACAGTCAGTTCCTTATAAGTATATTGGTTATATTTTCTTTTTTCAATATGTTCGTGCGGCTTTGAATTCAACCAAGACTTCACGGCTCCATTACTGCTAATGACACGAGACGAAAAACTTAACGACGTAATTACAGTGACACGCGATAGCAGAAAACAGTCAAGTGTCTCTACAAATAAAACAGTTGTTTCTCGTTGCATCAACTCGGCAGTGTAACTCAGTAATTTCATATTAAAGAAAATGAAACACCGTTCGGCAATAAAACAAAACCCGTAGTCCAACTGCGAAGTGCGTTAACAATTAAGGAATTATGCCTCAAGACAAATGCTCACTTTAGCTGAGCTTTGTCTTCCTATAAAACAATCAAAAAGACTCGGCTGAGACAGACAGTCCAGTTTAATAGCTGTGCCTGCAGGCTCACTCACTCTTTGGCAATAACTCTACAGAAACCAAAAAGTTGAGAAATATAGAGAAAAGAGCGTGTGAGGTTTTGTACAAATCACTTTCAATAGAAGTAATGGCGTCGCGTGAGAAAGTTGGAAGATTTCGCCAATGACAGGATATGGCGGAAAGAAAGAGATGGATTGAATACGCAGGAAGTGAGGCAAGAATATTGGTGTACTTTTTGTTGGGCCTCGGACAATGCCGTCTCTTTGAATGCCTACACTAAATTAAAGGGTGCGAGTAATATCAATACTTAAACAGGAGAATCACTGTGTTATATAAGCAAGGATCACAGACGGTCCAGGTATCTCCTGTACTTTTAATTAATGACGTCTTCCAACGATTGTCTACAGGGCAATCGTTCCGTAAAGAATAACTTTGACGTAGAGAGTTACAATGCTGAAATTAAGGTCAGCAAATGAACAAGATTATAATACTATAACTAAATACGAACATCGCATCCGTAATATTTTGCTTCTATCAGCTTCTGTCAAGTGCACACTTCACTTGATGGTGTGTTTCTGTCAACAATGACGAGCGATAAATATGTAAAGAATATATCCGAAGCCCTGAATAATTTCGACTTTTTCATAACTTGAGCTCCCAAGCGTATATGCTCATCGCCAAAACGTATCACAACAATTGGCAAGGATGCGTATACAATAACGGCCGAACAGCAGAGAATCTGATGCATTGGTTACGACCCAATCTACGAGCGCAATTGTTACGTGCACATGCTGATTTCTTCATGTCAAATTCTCCCAAATATTTTACGATCATGCCTCTCTGAGGTATCTTAACATTCAAATAAATATATTGCCAGAAAAAGAAACAATGCAAAATGAGTTTTAGGCGTTCGAAAGCGTAGAACTTATTCAGGAAATAATGCAACATTGATTGAGAAATATACACCTACTAGACCATGAAACCCGGCGATCGTTGTTCACGCACACAAAAAACATACACAACAAACAATACTCACCAAATTTACGATGAAGAAAGGGTTGATGTCTTGATAGTCAAACAATGGTCTTCATAAACGCTGCACGATTAAACTTGAATTGGATTTCAGTTTAAAGGTCACGTCACCTAAAATAAATACAGTATTCTATCGCCACGTGGAAACTAAGATTAGTTTATGTGGACTGACATAAACTTATATAACTTCTGTTGTAATATAAAGTATACATTAAAACGTGTTACACAAGAAGCAAGCATCGCCCATTCAAGTCCGAGAGATAGCAGACTATGATGCGATTTGGAGATAATGATTTTATTTCTAGAGAATACAACTTCAGTATGTAATTGGCGTACATTTGTGGTTAGACTAAGTACTACGAACGTAGAGAGTACCTACATATCTATAACAACGTACCTAGCATTACTGCCAAACATCATGATAATCTAATACGATGAGCTATACTTTACGTACAAAAAGAGGAATATTGCAAGCAACAGCCATTGCAATAACATATAGGCAATAACAGTTTCAGGAAGATCATCAGGAAGCTATTACAGCTGCATGTAGTATTATTCATTTCTTTGAATTTTTGCGAAAACAGCAAGAACTAAAGTAAGGTCATCGCATATGCTGTCATAGACTAAGCTCCGAGTGATACCTGGTCACACCTACCGACAGCTGATGCGTAGCAAGTATAGTAATTTATTCTGCGGTACCTAATCATAACTACCGAGCGTGACAGCAGATGCTCTTTCAAAAATATTCGATAATAGCCTAGAGCTTCCAATAGGGAAGAAAGGGCGGGAAGTGAAAATACAAGGATACTGCAAAACTCAGTGCACCTCTGAAACGCAATTTCACCAGTAAAAAAAAAATAAAATAAAATAAGCGCACAGCGTACACAGTAGAAATCCGCTTTTATTTATTCTGTACGTACAGTGCACTGTTACTACACCAGTCAAAGACTAAATAAGACAAACTTGGCACGACTACCAAGCTGCGTAGCAGCACAAATGGGCTACACTTCTCGACTCGAAGAGAACTACCAAAAAAATTAAACATCCGCAAAACGTTTAATCGCTGAGGTGCTCTAAGACATGTTTCTTTGTACGGCGGCATTTCTTCTGAAGCTAATCAACAGGGATCTCTGCTGTCAGCTCATCCGGTCTTCAAGGACAAATGCTCGAGCTTGTCTGCCCATTACAGACTTGCATTATTTCACAAGTGAAATAAATAGGTATAAAATACAGATTTTTTTGTGAAATGATAAATGGAGATTATGCGCTAATCAGAGCTACATGCCAAACGGAAACGTTAAGAAATGATAGTTGCACGCTTCCTCAGTGATGTTCTGACAAACAATTAGAGGATTACAGTAGGTACGCGCAGAGATACAAACAACATGCAACTTGAACCAAGTTTTGATGAATTAAATTGATGATATTCTCCCTCAAGACACTGGAATGTTGAACGAGAACTGGCACATAATTTATACGCATTCAAATGTTCGAATAGAATTCAGGATAAAAGTGAGAGACTAGCAAAGGAATTTAACAACAGGCGCTAGTAAATAACAATAGGACCAAAAATCAAGCGCGTGCCACAAAAATATGAACAAAAAACGTTTTACAGTAGGTACTTTAAATATAATTTCAGCAGTGGCGGCCTTGCCTCCATAATTAATGGAAAGCAGAAGAGAACTGTTAGTATTAGATGTTTAATTTACAAACGTTGGCAATCTATTACAAAATCAATATTATCCACATTTGAAAAACCTTCCTAGATGAAAAAAAAAACAGAATTGAACTTAACGTAATTTAAAAATATAACAACTTTAGTCTCCAAAATATTTAGAAATATGCAGGGCACAATAACGCAAGCGTTAATAAAAATCGCGTTGTTTGGACAGGAGCAATTTACAGTTTCGCGTGCTTTATATTATCCGCTGAATGCGAAATATTTGCCGATATGATCTACAATTTTAACGACTACAGCACGACACCGACACACTTCACCTCAACACGCGCTCGCCGCCACCCAGCGACTGGCGAGTGCGGTCGCCGCTGCCGCGCAGCTGCAGTAACTACGAAATCATTGCAGGCCGCCAATTGCATGCAGCGCAGGTCATAAAAATATGACGCCCCGGAACATTATTTCATTATTTTTGACTGAATCATTAACTAGGGGGCAAGATTGCTGACGCTTAAACTGACCGATTCAGAAAAACGTATTCTAGGTCGATAACAGCAATTGGGTAGGACCATGGAGGGGGAACCACTCCGACGAACGAAATATTATTGTCAATAGCGAACTCTTGGTGAGGGTCGGTTCCTCAAGAATACCTCAAGATTGAACCGAATAGTGGGAGATAAGAGATGTGTACAACTAAAGTGTAGAAACTCGGTGAAAATTTCGACCACTAGCAGCAGTAGTCCACTGTCACTACTTATTAAAAAAAACAAACGGGCTAGGCAAAATGAAGGCAAAATCAGTGAGGTAAGGCCACTCCAAGTGCATGGCAACGTATCATGTAAAATGGGGCAGCTTTAACAAGCACGCGAGGCAAAGTTGAGGTAAAACCAGCGAGGTGGAGCCACTCGACGGCCGGGCCGCGTGAGAACAAAGCAGGTTGTGCACACAAAACAAGCTGTCGGAGCGATCAGATCGTGCGCGCGCTCGCAGCAGGTAAACACGCGCAGCAGAAGAAATCGTCGGTAAACAGAATACCTGCGAGCAGCTCGTGCACGGCATCTCTGTAAGCAAAGCACAGCCAGCCCAATCGTTCAACTGGGGCATTAGGCAGCCTCTGTACTGCTTTAGCTTTTTGGTGGACAAGTTTAGATCTAAAAAATAACTGTGCAAAATTGTTTATTGTGTAACCTCCAAATAAATATAGGCAAATTGGCAATAAGTTTTCACCAAAATCTTAAGGAGAATCATAGAAAAGAGCGACTAACACTGCACAATGAGGTGCAACAAATTAACAAACACCGACAGAAAAGAAACAGCGTAATGAAACGAGAAGAAAAAGCACCGACGTTGTGACTACGCAGTCGAGAACAAAAAGCAAAAATCAAAATATACTACTGCCGATTTGTCACAAATTAGTAACGTATACAAGAGAAGTTTTTACAGTTGATAGAATAGTTAGCTGTGCTACTGATGTTACGGCCAGCGCACGGAGATCTCAACGGCGAATCGCAAGTGATCCTTGGCAGTGCAAATCAGCTGGACCCGTTGGTATACCTAGTCCGGTGTGTTGAACGAATGTCCAACGAGTTGCCCTTGACACATGAATATTTAAACGTCATTACTTCACAAACGACTGTAGAAGTCAAACGTCATATTGCACCAATAACATTAATAAATAACTAATAATACACTAAACAAAATTTAATGAACTATGTCAATATTCTGGTAAAAGGCTATCAGATACAGCTTCACATCGACGTCACCACTGACAAAGGTGCATTACACAGCTCGCATAACGTACTTAGGCCATCAACAAGCCGGTTACTTTAGGAGTGCACTACACAATAATTTATCGCTTCTGTTCTAGCGGCCTTGAGAGACAGGATTAAGTTTCATATCACTCCTGGCCTCAGAAAGAAGGGCGTGCGGCCTTTAAATCGTCCACAAGGTAGCGGCGCGGTCGTGCACACACATTCCTGCCGCTGCGAGGACACAAATCTCAGATGGTGAGACCATTTTCGGAATTCTTTGTTTATGGCTTGCAGGAGGTCACAAGTATGCTTAGTTAATGTTCTTCTTACGCTGTTGTTGATCACGCAGCTGCATCACCATGAGCTCCTGATAAGACCAAAATCTTTATTACTTTCACATGATAGGTTCCTGCTTAGACGATGGATTCAATCATTCATGGGTTTCAAATGGTGAACGCCGCAAACTATGTTGGTACCGGTAACAATTACAAAACTGCACGTGTAGACTATAGGGTTAATCTACGTTACATAAACAATGACAGTTCTAAAAACCGTACAAAAGATAAAATTACAGTATCAAGTGGGTTGCTTCGTCATAATTAGTAGCGATACTACGTTGCGATCTCAGGAAAATTACGGGAAAGAAGGAAAGTTTGTGTACACCACAGACCCCAACTGATAATCACTCTGTTTTAAAGACTATAAACCATTCGTCAGTAAAAGGTATTGGGAACATCTATTGACACCTGATGACTGAACTTTCTCAGTCAAGCCGACTCGATAGTGATAAGAAGTACTAAACTGGTAACTCTTTAAAGACGAGGGTGGCTATTTTTGAACAATAAAGAGTAGTATGCCATATTGCTAAAGAGCAACTGAGCACTCACACGCAAGCTGAAGAGCAGGAAAGACTCTTCCACTTCATCAAGGGTGTGAAACAGACAGCAAAAAAAAAAAAAATAGTTCTTTGAAATGTCAAAACACCAAACGTTTGAGCGCGGCCCTCCGTTTCACTACGGTTGAGTTTTTACTTGTGCGTGTGAGCATATCAACGTACGTACGGCAAAACTGTAAACTAAACTACAGTACAGGCAGCTTTTGTCCCAACTTTGTTCGAACTTTTTGATTGATTTTATAAGTATGCCATGAGTAACGTTAGCACAACATTACTAAAGTTTTGTTGCACGAATCAGATGATTGTTCTTTCGCTAATAGAAAATGTGATGGACACACCCATGCTAAGGGGAAATTCTTGCAGCTAACTTAGATGTTTTATAATAGAGCCTTTCATAGGCGTCAAATTTCAGAAAGCATTAGCCGATGCGATCCAAACATCACTTTCTGGTTAAATTTGGAATCTCACTGCACTTCATGACCGTGAGACGGAAATGCCGTAAATTTCCGGGATCGAACAGACACTAGAATCTGCTGTTCACAGTCCCTACCAATCCGTATAATAATGACAGACACCAATTATGCTGGCAATAGAATTGAGAAGCAAAACCAATTAAAGAAACCAGATCCAATAACGACGGATACATGTTTTGCAGAAGTCATAAATGCAAGGGTGAAATTAAGGATTTAAAAAGCTAAATAGCAGCCCGCTAATAATTAAGCATTGTTTTGCATAAAATAAGACGTTGCACTTATAAAGCCCCTTACAAGCCAAAAACGAAAGATAAATATGTGGAAAATATTCTTCGAAATAGAAGGTGACCGTGTAAGCTAGGTATTATAAGAAGATTTAAGCCTCCCTAAATAAGTACTAAGCTCTACTAAGAGAGGAAAAGGAAGGGACATATAGTATGTCAACAGAAAAACAGGGAACCCATGCACGAAGGTGTTCCCACACAGGATCAACGCGCATGGGAACAGCAAGTCGGGAAAGAAGAGGAAGAACAGACAACAGTAAGATCAGTAGGAGTATGAAANAAGTGGAAGGAAGCAAAGTGGGCACGAAAGACAGACGTCCCGAAGGCCTAGCTAATGGCTAAGGTAACCTACTCAAATCCCCTGGGGGCGCTACTCCCCATAACATAGGATGGGCGAACCTAACTAACCTAACCCTATGGCCCATCCCATGCCCCCGGAGGGGTGTAAGCACGGTGTTCGGCAGTGCAGTATAGGTTATGGATAGTCGCTTCGACAGTGTACACTAACTAGGACTCACAGCCACTGGTTCGTGCTGCATATAAACCCCATCCAAGGCCCAGAGGAGTGTACGGCTACAGTCGATAACAGACTGTCTGAGCATTGGCGCATTTGACGCAAGGCCCATATGACAACTGCGCCCCCCTCTCGATCGCGACGTCAGAACACAGCCCTCCCCTGCAGATTTTAAGTGGCAAAAATACTGACCACGCATTAGCCGAGCACCAAGACTTACAGTTTCCGCCCTGCATGGTTTGGTATAGAACATCCGGCTTCGTCATAGCGAGCGAGGCAGCATCTCTAACCACTCAACCACTGGAGAGTAGTAGTCCCCTATTTTTATGCAAAATTATTATTTAGGTTCCAATTTTAAATTCCCGACCCTCGATATATTTATGGATATTTACTTCATGAAGCAATAGTAGGTGTATCGAGGGCTTGAGAGCATAAATTTTGAATCTACATAATAAAACAAGGAGGCCTATATCGAAGACTGCTGTACTCGACTAGTATCGCGGTTCACCGTAAAAACGAGCCACAAGTGAAGATAAATTGTAGCAAGCGCAATTTATCTAAAGTTCGAGGGCGGCCGGCACTGCAGTGTATAAATACTTTATGTCTTCACTCAAGACCGGAGGCATGTGATTTTTAAAACAGCTGCGGCATATTCCAGCAACTGGTATTATTCTTCACATGAAAAATTCATAACTACATTTTCACATATATCTATGATGCCCTAAGATTTTATAGTTTTGCTCACAGATGCATACCTTAGAGGATCCTGGTTAAGGGTGGGGTGCATTTTTCCTGCACCACATTTGCATGAGCTCGAGGACGGTTTGAGTCAGTAAAGAATAATTGGTTAATTTCTACGTGGCACAGATCAATCAAAAATAAAAACAAACTAGATCTTCTTCTTCTTCTTCAGTTACTGGCCCATCCAATAGCGCAAGCCTAGCCTTGATTTAGCCAGCCGTTCGTCCACCAGAAGCGAAGTCGTTAGGACGGACACGCACACGGGCAGACAGATGCGCGGGTCCCACAACGTTCGTCGCAGCCGACCTCCTCAGAGGAAGTCTTCGAGTTTACAGGAATGGGAACGCATAGCATCAGCCTCGCAAATTCTGGATAAGCCGATCCTCAGGAAAGTTTGGACGCCGACAGTCTTCATACATGCAGGGCATAGAATTAAATTCGTATTATTTAGTGTTCTGAGTGAACTCGTCAAGTGAAATTTTATGCCTGAAATAGGAGAAATCAGCTAGGTGGTTTAACTGGCTCCGCATGAAGGAGGTCACGCATCATTTAGAAAATCCTTTCCAGCCTCGGCAAATGACTTCCTGTAGGAGAAGGTGGGGCGAAGGAGAACAGACTGCGAGCCCTGCATGGCCTGAACCTTAGAGCAAGGATGTCCTTCGATCACTTGAAAGAACTAAGATGCGGGTGCGGCAGCAGCACTCAACGGCAGACTTTATTGATTTTTTTTTTGTTTTATCTTGATGCAGTTCATCTCAGTAACTCAGCTCACAAAAGACGCGTAAACTTAATTAGATGGTAGCTCTGAACTGCATAGCTCTTCTTATACATCGGTCTAAACTGAGCGCAGCGCGGGAAATTAGGTATTAGGTATTATAAGAAGATTTAAGCCTCCCTAAATAAGTACTAAGCTCTTCTAAGAGAGGAAAAGGAAGGGACATATAGTATGTCGATAGAAAAACGGGGAACCCATGCACGAAGGTGTTCCCACACAGGATCAACGCGCATGGGAACAGCAAGTCGGGAAAGAAGAGGAAGAACAGATAACAGTAAGATCAGTAGGAGTAAGCGCGGGAAATTGACATGCCATAAGAACAGGAGCAGTTAACTTGCCATCTCCTGAGGAGTTGTGCAGCGCAGGAGAGCTACGTACGTACGGCAGGGGATCACGGAAGTCACGGCGCGAAAGCATCGCTTTGCACACTTGGTGAAGTAATGAGGTTTACGGAGACGTGCTCACCATCGCTTCGCACGGCTACACCCCCGCTAACGACACAAAAATATATCTGATAAAATAATAAACTCTTCCGGCAGTTGCAGACGAGCGGTATGGATCAAGTAATTCAGGGAGTTGGGATGAAGGAGTCAAGAACAGAGAAGAGGCTCTCCTGCTACATGCGCCACTCATACGAGTCAAATGAATAACATTAAGAATTCCGACAGCTGGAGAGGCAAGAAGTAGTAGCCCAGAGGACTGCGACGAGGAAGCAAAGAAGCAGAGACGTTTTGCATGAAGATTTGCTGAGCGCTGCTGCGCGCGTCACTTGCGGGTGACGTAAATTACAATAAACTGATCCGGTAGCTGGTGATACAAAGAGCAGCCTTGAGTTTTGGAACGAAGGAATAATGCGAGAGAAAAAGGAGAATCTACTTCTTGGCACGTCAGCTATACGAGTTAATTTAAATAAAAAAATTAGCTGTTCCGTCAGTTAGATAGGCTCGGATGCAGCACGAAGTAGGTTCGGGTGTTGGGACGCATGTGTATAGAACTTGCAAATAGGCGGGCACTACGTCGTTACTCATGAGCGACTAAAAGGAAACTATGCCTTAGACATAAGAAAGCCAAAACTTGTGATTATTCTATTAATGCTATAATGCTATTGCAGTTCCATGCATGGTATGATGCTAACCATTTTCAGTAATTTGACATCGCGCTGAGAACAGAATTGGAGAGGCTGACCTCAGCGTTGCACCTGCGCGCCGAGGTCCGATTGATATCAGCCACCGATACTCGGTCCTGCAGCCGAGGGTACCAACTTCCCTTCGCTTACGTGCCAGATGATAAAACTTGCGGAGAACGGAAGCTTGTCGGCAAGGTTGGTACAGCTTGACTTTAGTGCTGCTTTTGATCGCGTGAATCACCTTGGGCTGCTCCATAAGCTGAGATTAATGGGTATTGGTGGTTCAGTTCTCGCGGTAATTAGTCAATTTT
>LQNS02278080.1:10544494-10558080 GCA_001587735.2 Parhyale hawaiensis
CGCATCGTCGCAGAGTTGGTGGGGTCTGTTTTTTGTATAAAATCTATAACTGCCCCAGTCATCCACTGTCTGAGTTTCTTCCGGATCCATTTGTTCGGGTGAGGTATACTCGGCGGACTCGTACTCTTCACGAGTTTGCCTTGGAACCGTTACGATGCCGTACGGGCCAGTATTCCCGTTCATTTTTTCCATCGTGTGTGGATGTTTGGAATGGTCTTGATGGCTCTGTCTTTGCTGGTGCTGGTATATTCATATTTCACTACGGAAACCAGTCCTTTCTTACCTAACCTACAAGGTTGACGGGGCTCATTGTAAGGGGGCTGGTACTAGGGTGGATGGTCGGGGTGGATGATGGCAGCACAAAAAAAAAAATTCCGTTTTACTATCGAGAAGTGGGCATGCGTTGGAACGTACACTTATTTTCCTTCAAAATGAGACCAAATTTGCATAAATCTACGGTGTTTATAATACTTTTTCACTTTTTGAAGCTAACAGGCCGTTAAGTGGCCAGTATTTTGGTACCTCTATCGAACCAAAAGGCCACTTCACAGGCCGTAGCTATATGAATAATCTTAGCGATCTAATAGCCGGTTTCGAAAATACATGTTTATATATATGTATGACATATATGTTTATAGTATGTGTATATATAAAGCTATGCTCGATAATCTACCGGTTGTTAGAAAGTTATGCCGGTGGCAGATGGGGCTGGTGGGTGGGATCAGTCGTGGGGAAGGGATGAGCTCTTACCCCGCCAACCTTGTAGGTTAGGAGGCTAGGACTGGTTCTGCTAGTGCCCTAATGACGTTTAATACATAGTAAACCCTTATATATACCTATATTACTTAGGATTTTAGCAGAACCAGTCCTTGCCTTCCTAACCTACAAGGTTCTCGGAAGGGGTGTACCTCTATTAGGCTAATTAGATATATATATAAATATATATACTGTTGGCGAAGGATTCCATGGTATCTCAGCTACATCTTACGGGGATATCTAGCCAAGATTTTTGCAAATTTCAACGTCTTCAAATTCGACCATCTTCGACCTCCCACCTGATGAGACGAGGTACGGCGAAACGCGTGTCGTGGGTAATCAAATTTCAAATATATATACATATATACAAATATATATATATATATACTTAAATCTTCAACGAAAACATCACCTCTCTCACTTTGTTCGCGGGTGATAATTAGACGTCTTCAAAGAAAATGCCGGATTACCTCACATTAGTCATAGCATTTAGAATTATGGAGTCCATGGAAGGCACAAATCATTCGCAGTAGCAGGATCAAGAATGAAATACCATTGAAACATTTTCTGGCTTCCAGTACCGAACAACTTTATCGCAGTCAGCAGGTCGAAGAAGCGATGGTGACACGACACTTGCAATGAAAGGTTAACTACTAACTAATAATTCATATCAGTCTGGGATCAAATGCAATAAGCAAGGATTGAGAAAAAGTTCGCGTGACACTCGCCAGTGACGAGCCTGCAAACAAGAGGCCTCAGCCAGTTCCCATGCTCTGCCTCGCTAACTTCTTAGGCAAGAAGAGATTCTTCCTCGGATTGCACCGAATGATTATGTCGTGAGCAGTTCCCATCTGAGAGTTGGAGGCATTCGAGCTGAACATTCGCATCCTTTGACAGCCTGATGATGGGTGTGTGCCGTAACTTATATCACAGCTAGTGCCGCCGGTGCTGACTGACCTACTTCGCACACTACGGTCGTACGCGCATAAATTTGCCATCGCGCACTCCCAAGAAAATGAGAAACGTTGGACAGTTACACTGCATGGATGAGCAATGGATCTAGTATAATAACTGAAAATACAAGATATAAATCAGGAATGGCTACACCGAAGGCGTCGCCTACTTCGAGACAATGCAATACACAGCCGTGCAACTTGCAAAAATTGCCAAGGAAGGGCTCACAAAGAGCAAGAAAGCAGTCACCAGCAAATGAATGTGAGCAACTTGAAAAAATGCATGGCATGGCGCCACTGTTATTAGTAAGAAAAAGACAGCAACATCATTAAATATACCACATCATAATTCAGATATAGATATCACCTAAACAGTGAACCACTTCGCCCAATTCAGATCAGTCCAGCTATATTACACTCCCAACACAATGGAACCTTTTCACGGCGTCTATTTTCACGCGATGTAATAGCTCGCACGAAGACCCTAATCAAAGGTACATATTAGGTCACATAGGGAGAGAAATATTCAATTAATGTGACCAAATGGTGCAACCAAAACGTTTGGTTGTGAGGACCAAAGAAAAAAGTTCTCGGTACTAGGGGCAGTAGACACAGACAGCTCGCTAGATGATAGCAAGGCCAAGTACCTCTACCCATTATAATTATCTTTCACGTGCTAATAGATTTAGTTATACACGATGTGCAATATTAACTATGAAGAACTTTTATCGTTAGTTCTCTCAGCCAAATGTTTTTGGTTGAAACATATGATTCATTAACAACAGATTTTTCTGTGAACAGGAACGCTTCTACGTACCTACGTAACTTTAAGCAGCACACGCAAGCCGAAACATCTACAACACTGGCAGGGTGGAGGACGTATAACAGTAGAGGGGCTATGCCTGCTACAACGATGCGCCCCTCCCACCATATCTCTCGCTCCAATTGACCTGACACGATAATGTGCAGCGACCGGAGCAATAGCTAGCACTCCCCAGGCTTTCTCTGGAGCAGTCGTGATGCTCGCAGCACCGTTTCCTTTGTTCTCAGCTTTGCCATTTAAAACAGAACCGTTTCCCAAAATTACAAAAGTTACTGCGCCACTTTAGTCTAATTTACTGTAGCTGAGTGAACACCTGATCTTCGCAGCACGGCTATCAATGCTCTGGCGTCTTCCTGTGAGAGTACAATCGGTCTTCTTCATCCTTCTCATATTGCACGCGGCACGCGCCGCCGCCGGCGTGTCGGTGCAGCATTCTGCAATTCCACATCCAAACGCTGACAGGGCCAGATGCTCGAATTGCTACGTAACTTAAGCTATCGTAAAAAGCACCGTTACGAGACCCTATGTTGGGGTAATGGCTACGATTTTTATCCCATACTGTACTGACACTAACTGATTATATAATTTATAAACGAGGCGAGAGATAATGAAATGTATTGTATTTCTGAGCCTAGAATTTCTAAGTTGAGAAGGGGAAATACATCCGTCAGTAGTTATACTATAAATGCATTGCACTTTCGAGCGCAGCTATACTTATGTACATCTCCATAACATCTGCAAGTATCATCAGGATCCGTTCTGAGGTGAGAGGCGTGAACTGGCAGCAGCAGGCCTCAAAGAATTCCTATAGTAGCATTGTATCTTCTCCTCCGCATTCCCAGAACATCGACCCATATTTAGGGAATGTATAGGGAGCAAAAAATGTAACGGGTAAAGGAACTAACATACAGCCAGCATGATTTCCAAACGATCGCAACCGTCAATAATTTTACAACGGAATTGAGAGCAAAATGGTACTCAATGCACCTCAAGGAATGTGTGACGAGTAGTCCTGCAGCTATATCTCTAAAACAGAACAATATACCACTATAAGACACCAAAACTCCACTGTTGCCATTTTTTGTTCGTAATATCTACAGAACCATGCAGGAAACGCGCAGTCAGCATAGCTGCTCGACTTTGTATGGAAGTTAAATGTTCAACGGAAGTTTTGAAAGTTCTTATTGTATCAGATTAAATTTTTATAGCAAATCATATCGGTGTAGCGTTAAGCGGCTTAAAAGTAATTTTTGATAATTAATTTGAGCCTACAGCGCTTCGATTCAGTCACAAATTCTTTCTATGAGCATTTGTTCACTAACATCTACTTTGTCATATACTTAAATACGGATGTTAAAGTTGATCGGTTCTGAGTCTCTAAGAGAGTGCACACGTTGCAGCATTCGACAAGGCCATATGCGTGATACGGAGCAGCTTTTACTTCATTTTGGGCACAAGATATGCCAGTATCAATGGCAAAATGGTTCAGCACATGAAAAAAAACCCTAAGACGAGACCACCTGACCTGACACGTAGATACTGTTAGCGACGATAGTGCGCACACCCTCCCATACTTTTACTAATATATTTCGCCAACACAAACAGATTGATTTTGTGTGCAAATGATGTGTGGTACAGTTTGCGCACTAATACAGTATATGATTATATTCATATGCTGTGAATTTGATGAAAAACAAACGAGCATTTTATTTTGCTTACTACAAAGGGTTCGGTGCAACTTGAGGGGTTCGATACCTCGAAAAAGTTTATGAACCATTGGGTTAGAGAATGCCGATATCAGTGACGCTGAAGGTAACTGGTTCGCTTTCACCACTCATGCATGGCAAACTCTTTAGGCGCTGGCCATGCTTAGTCAGCATTTGATGTCCGCAAGCTATCGCAGGGGTACTGATCCTAGACAGATATAGGGAGGGTGCAGGTCGTTGCATAAGAGCCTTCCGTCGACGGTGCCATAACTCTTGACGAACTTTGATCGACTGCAGCCGTCCACACTTCTGAGGCCAGTTGGCCTATATCTGTAGTACGAGCCAGGGCGTGTGGCTTTTCCACGAGAGGTGTGTGGTCAAGATTACTTTTTTTTTACCTCTACCATTGTCGATCAAATAAGGCAGTATTGTTCCATAACTAATGCTGATATCCAACATCTTGGTAAAATGTATGTTACTACAACTCTGGGGTTCACTATACACGACGAAGCTTTCGTACAGTTCTTGGTGACAGGTCGTGTAGCATCCCATGTCCAAGGCGAAGGAATGCCTCCGCTGTGCAGAATTAACTAAACTTCTTTATGGCATAAGTGATGTAGATCTCGGGATGCCGACGCGCTTAGAAATACAACCATAACAATACCAAAGAACCACATGGGATTTTTAAACATACATCTCCGGAAGAATACTTTAGCACGCTTTTCCATCTAGTAAAATATCTGAATTTTTGCATCTACTCCTTTTCCATTTACTCCTCCGATTTGTCCGATTGCATTAACAAGATGGTCTTTGTACCTTTTGCAAAAAATTACTCGTTCTATGTATAAAATTAGAACTGCATAAAAGATAAGTTTTGAGAAATTAGTAAAATTAGTAACAAAAATGAGTATAGGAGGGTGTAAGAAGAACAACTTCGTCGGTTACTGTACACGGTGCAGACACAATTAAGAGCGCTTGCGGATGTGCACCACACACAGCAATATTTGGCAAACGCTTAACACGTACAATGAAGCTGTTGCTGCTGCCTCCGAGTGCCTTCGTCATGTTTTCTGATTAAATTTTACTAAATGTTATTTAAGATAAAATTAAGGTCCCAGGATATAGCAGCTCACGTGCATCCGTGGCTCAGCGACGAGCCGTAAAGGCAGTTATATCCGGCACTTAAAGGAGCTGTTAAAAGCAATCTCATTCAAATGGTTATTATTAGCAGCAACGGCAGCGCAGGCTAATTATCGCTCTCGTGTGAACCACACGCGCCGGGCTTATATGATTCGCCCCATGTTCATAGGTCAAAAATCCGCAGATGACGATGCTCCAACTTCCCCCGAACTCCGTGAAACACGAAATTCAGAACTTCAAATGATTTACTGGTAGTACGTGCAATGGGCGGTTCTGCACAGCCCCTGAGATTATTTTTGTTTGGATCGCACAGTGAAAAACTTAAAAAGTGTGTAAATTATTCAAGAAAACATAGCCTGCTTTAATTAGGTACCGTACTGTGCAGTTTTAAAATAGAAATAACGGTATCATTCTCAATTATTATTATTATTATATTATTAAAACTTCACGCTTGAGCTCCCACGGACAGGTAATACAACCCAAATGAAGCATTTGCAACACCGGGAAGCCCAAAACGCTGCGAAAGGAAATCCAGCAAAAAACCATTTCAATTATCGCATATAATGTAACCTAAAAACGAAAACCGGAGCTAATGATAACAATAAGAACGAAAGCAACATCTAATGATGACTATAAAACACGAATACTATAAGAGATGATAAGAAGCCAAGCCGACATTTCAAGACTTGTTACATCTTTAAGACCCTCTGATCTGATCAAATTAAAGTAGTTGTTACATGCACAGTGCCATAAAGTCGACAGACTTTACCCGACGGTAACAGTAATGTGCTTCCAGAGAAAATGTTTCCATTAAGTAACATTTTCATTCATTTATTCGTTCATAAATATACAAAAATTAGACAATCCGTTCATGACGGTTGAGTACCATTTTCAACCTTTATTTTACACTTACAAAAAAACGGAAATCAGGTACGCGACCAGAGTTCTGTATGGGTGCAGTTCATGCCAGGATATGAAGTGCAAATGATATCTTGCTATTATCTATGGAAACGCTCCGATAGCTCCTGGCAAAACTCGCGCACTTATATAATATAGAAGTTTACGCTATTCTTTTCCATGTTGGTTGTTTTACATATAAGAGATCAAACTCAGCTGTTATATCCAAAGCCATACAGAGAAGTCAGTCGGGTCAAAGTGTTCATAACGAGTTGAATGCATTCGGGCGACGTGACTCAAAAGTGTCACATTACAGCCAATACCCTTCCTGTAACACCATTACATCGTCACCACTGCGAAAAGTCGACTCTTGGATTGGCTGGCTGTAATGTGCGTGGCAGCCATCACACGGTGATAGAATTTTATAGTATTTTAAGCTAAGCGGCTATCAGGGACTAGGAAAAGTCTAGCTTGATCTACTGAAACATCCTACAACCTATTTTAGGCGTGCGGTTCAGTGCGTAATAACAGGAAACGGTTACTTTCAACCGTTTTGCAGGTGTTTGCTTAGTGAGCTCCAAGTGATAAAGCCGTACATACTGCGGATCTTGCTGCGATGTACACTTTCGCGAATACTTTGGAGGCGATCAGTCTTTGCATAAAGTGTAACAGATGAAAAATTTCATGACCTAAGGTAAAGATAAAGGGAATTTCCGTAGAAGGCATCTGTCGGATCTCTTGTTACTCTTGATGTTACAGTCGGTCTGTGAGCGTGTGGCTACACGTTCGCTTGGTATTGTTATGCGGTCGAATAAACATGCTAGTTCAGCCATCCATGGTCATATCTACCCGTGTTACCGCTTTTCCCATCATCTGTGTCACGCTAAAATTCTGATCAGTTTTGTTTGTTAGTTTCGGTGTCTGTTTGTAATCTTGGTTGCACACGCCATGGGTCATAGTAATAATTACCATCAGAGTCACCATCACGAGATAGGATGGTGAAATGCAATAACATGAACATTTTTTTCACACGTAAGTGATCTAAAGAGGACTGGGTCGCGTAGTGCAATACATGTAGCTGCCTCAACAACGAAATAAAACACACAAATACCCGGCCACTCTATCTGACACGAAGTTACACTGATAAGCCGAGCCAACATATGCTGTTCCACTGGAATTTTTCAATTGTACAGCAGTCAAAGATCACAATGGTCTGCATCAAGAGCCGGTAAGAAACTAACTTTTCATTACTACAGTAGTTAGAACTGTTCTGTCCATGCTCTCTCTCGCACGAAGTTACAATGCAGAGCCTTCGATCCTTGAAGAAACAAATTAGCTGCACAAGGCTCTTGCATTGGCGCCACTTCTAGCAGAGGTTGCAATGTTTTTACGCGAGTCTCAACAGTATAATGACCAAAGTGCATTATTTCAAGCGTTTATGTAGCTAATCGATGCGACGAACCCGAGAAATAGCAACAAGATGCGTGGAGACATGCATATGATAGCTGAAACATTACCAAAGCAAAAGTGATACATAGGAATTGACATAAAATGCGATTATTTTGATAGATAAAGGAGGGTCAACGCAATTCATAAAATATTCAACTTTGATCATACGCGTCAGTGTGCCTTTCAAGAGAAATATGTACCTACATGTATGGATAAAAAACACAAATACACACTGGTAACGGACACGATTAAATCAGAACATATTTAGTTCAAATAGGCTACTCTTTGCATACCTCAGCTCAATGAAATTGTTTTTGGTCAGTCACTGAGTGGATAAAAGAAACTAACACACACACACAAACAGTGTCAAAATTCCACATGTTTAGGTATACAGTTCACGAAAAAGTACACTTGATGCAAAGGGTCCACGATAATAGAATTTCGAGCGCAATGCCGGGACCACATATGCATTTCTATACGCCCAACTGGTTGCTAGGATGAGCAGCTTGCGTGTCGTTTCAAAATATATCTATATATAGCATCGGTATCATAGATACCGTGGCATAAGTGACGTCCGAGTCTTGTATCCTTGCATCAAGTTGTCTGTGTAAATGCCTAATGTGGCACCAGCATAAGAATACTTTCCATCACTTTTCCCTATGTTCAGGCATGCGGCCCACGCCCTTTAGGGTTAAGACCGAGACGTTGGCCTCATTTCTGCCTCACGAACCTTCGTGCGTTCGTCAACGAACAAAATCGCGTTTGTCTGAATTCGTTGACCGTCATTGCAAAAGTTGTCGCGGGTTTATCGCTTTGTTAGAATATAATTGCTCGGTCCGCCCGCGTTCTTGTTTGTTTCGACATTAATTGAGCGGGCTGTCTTGGAATATTTTATTGCTGTGAAATTCTATTGACATCCAAGTTGGCAGAACAGTGCGGAGCAGCGCCTGCACAACGGTAAAACTTTTGTGAGAGCTTCTGGAACAGAGAAACGCTAGGACCACGAGAGGTACGGGCCGGCGACAGTCAGTTACAACGCGGTTGCTGCAATTTCAATCACAATTTCCAAGCATACTCAATATCTGACAAGTGAGACAACGTGCATATATCGGGGTTTAGCTTCCACTTTCTTTCATTCGCATTGTGATAAATATTCGGGCGATTTTTTGCGCAAGACTTTGACTTTCACATATGCACTGCCTATACAAACACTTTAGAAAGCTATGTAACCCAATAATAGTATGATTTGGAAGCAGAAAGTAACAGTTAATTCAGCAGACAGAAACGTGCAGCATCAACTAGTGATGAAGATCCTCTCCAATGAAAATAGGTGCAAAGCAAATTGGCCTGTTTACCCTGACGGCCATATATACTAGGCTACATGCATCCCACTCGGAAAATCGTAGGCGATTATCAGATACTTTTAAAAGGCGACCCTATAGTCATAAGAAAAATTGGAAAAATTCCAATGCCTAGGAGGTAGAAATTCCTGCAAACAAAAAGAACAGACGATGACGCTATAAGCAATAGTTATAAACATGAATATGAAATACCTACTGAAGACACCATCGTCAAAGATTTAGTCGCATTGCACCTTTCATAAAAGGATTCTCATCTCGTGATTTTTATGAACGAAATACGCAAATAATAATAATGTCTTGCGACAATGTATCAACCGTTCTTTCAAAACAAAATCGTTTTGTGTCTTTTCTCTAAGAAAGTGTCTGGACGATGACGTCTGTGAGGCACAGAACAGCTTCGAAAGGTGAGCGAGACACTCGTGCGCTTCTGAGATTTCTTGCAGAGTTCAGCACTATTAAACATTGTTTGTGTCACAATTCAGCTCTAAAAACGTTGTTTGCGTCATCAAAAGTCCGCTCGTACTCTGCCTCCCGAGCAGACGAGGACTTGAGGAGCTAATTCATCACAAAGGAGAATTAAAGACCGGGAAATCCGAGTGAGGTTTTTCGCTCCATATGAGAGCAATTGGGGCCGGGAGCGGTCGTTTCAGGCACTAGCTGTTGATATGTTTTGCACGGAGCTGCAGTTAGAGATGACGAAACGCAAGGCTGCTTCCTAGATCGGAAGCAAATCTCCCTTCGATGCACAGAAAAAAATATTAAACCGCGAATAAAGAAGAGATTTCACTTGATAATAATATAAATTCAAGTCTTTCAATCCAGTACCCGATACCACGAGGTATCAAATGAAAGAGGCCATATTGTACCGTAATAGAAGTTAAGTCCCGAAATCTGAATGCTAGTACCGGTAATTTTTTAAGGTACAGTTGCTCTGACCGCACACCCTAATTAGGAACGTCCCATGCACTGGTTCGTGCTACAGATTAATGTCCGCTAGGGCATAGGAAAGAGCACGGCAGCAGTCGACCAGAGGCTGTCAAAACCATATAGTTAAAGACGTAAGACGGAAAGGAAAACTAGATGTGACTTGCCGACAGCTCCCACTGCTGGTAAGATCAGTGCGCTCATAGTAGATTGTGAATACCAGAAATGCTGACACAACAATCCTGAGCATCACAATACTTGTTTCACTCGTCAGACTTGGAAGCGGACCTTGTACCCGGAGACAATGAGCATACCGCTCACCACTTCGCCTGTCTTAATTGACCCCTACCGAGTCCTCATGGGGGCACGACCAACGTAACCCTTTTGTAATTTAAAGTTAGGTGTTTTGCTGCTCTTGGATAAAATTTTACCACAGATTTGTCCTTGACCAATTTATGCACCTCTTTTATAAAGCACATCAAAATGGGTCTGTACTGACCATGCTTACTTTCATGAAGTAATTTTTACCGAAGACTTAAGTTTGCTGTAAAAAGTCATGGCATAATTCAGTTCTTTCACCGTCAGTTGCATGTATGTATAGGGTATAGAAGACAATCATTATGGAAAATTTTGGGAACGGTCATGAACTTGAGAACACATTGACTTCACCCTAAAATCCGGTATACATAAATATCATCTTGAATGTCATCGAAGAAAATAATAACATAAGAATGCACCTCCAAAAATATTAATACACCGTTCTCTCTAACTCTCTAACATATTATTTTTTTCCATTAGCCAGGTTAAAATAATAAACAGAGCTCATTCTCAAAAATGTGTAAGAGAGAGATTCAAAACACATTCACTCTTCTATACATGTTAGCTGCGACATGCATATCACACATCACTGTGATTTTATTTCTGCAGCATCAGGTAAAAAATCTGAAACAATGGAAGAAAAACGATTGAAACGAACGATTCCATAGAAACAATGTTAAGGCATCCAATTCATCCATGATCTATCCACAGCGACGGTAAGCCACTAATCAACACGTCAGATGAGTCTCTCAACACGATTCCTGATAAGACGCATTAGTATTAACACCAGCAGTACGAACAACAAAAGCAGAAACACGACGAACAGGCCCCTTGTGAGATCAGTGACCAGAACCAGCCGTAGAGCGGCAGCGTATTGCTCTAATTTCAGGGCAGCTCGTTCCATGTCCAAAGATACGTTCGCATACAGTAAATCAGTGGGGTAGTTAGGCTAAATCAGAGTAACGTTGCCCGTATGATACAGGATATTTTCAAGATTATCATCAATTAAATTTCGATGCCTTTCGAGTCCGATTTCCGACTGACGAAGAACAGTCACGATGCAGTCCCACTAGCGGGTCAGGACTTCATTTCTCTAAGTGCTTATGGCCGCAACGATTTGCCTTTCCAGCAAAACAAAATCGATGAGAAACTGGGCCAAAGTTCGATTCATGCGATCCAGCCCCGGTTTGAGGGATTCGATAATTGGCTTCATCCCCCAATTTATTGTTCTTTCAAAATCCCTTCTAGCGTCATCTATGTTGCGCTCCACGTAAATCTCCTTGCCGTAGAAATCTTGTAGGCGCAAATTTTAACTTGCATGCTGCGAATAAATGAAAGCCTAAAAGTCGAACATTCTTTTCCACCGATCTGTATTGTTTGTGAGGGAATCAAAGTTTTCCACGATGAACATTGGATTTACAATATTTGATTTGCTGAATAGATTCGCTGCCCAAAGCAATTCTTCGTTGGTAGTGTTTCCCAATTTATACATCGCAAAATTAGCAGCATCCAAGAATATTTCCAAGTTAATTTTAGTCGTTTGCAGCAGGTCTTGGGCACGCAAAAAATTAATTTTTTCATCACGCTTGAAAGAGTCAATCATGTGTCTCATTTGCTGAGTTGATTCCTAGTACACCGTGGCAGTTAAGCGGTTGAAGTCATCCACTGCCTTGTAGGCAGCGCCTGCTAGATCTCTGAACATCCCTGACTCTATTATGAAGTTGTTGAATTTGTAGGTCTCGAGGAAATCAGTAGCTGAGTCGGTAAGATTGTCAGTATGATTGTGCACCTCAACCAAAAACGGACTCATATATTCGGATTCATTTCTTTGGAATTCCGACAGGTTTCCAATCAAAAATTCCGCTTCAATTTCCAAACTCTTGCCGTCAAGAGCAACCAATTGTTCCAGTGGATCTTCTTCGGCTTCCAAACTTGAAATTTCCTTTTCTTCTTCGAGTGTTTTCGGTGGCTGCTACTATGCATCATCAATGCCGTTGCGAGCAGTAGCATTAGGAGCCGCAATTTCTGCTCCTACTGACCTACTTTCATTTTATACTTCTTCCAATCCAGGGTTTTAATTTCGATTTGTGGGCCCATCAGTCTTCGCAGCGCTTACATTTTGGCAACTACATAGCGAAATAAAGACGCAACATAAAAGAAACACCGTTACTGAACTGTTCATCTTCATCGTTCATCTTTCTTCTAAGTAAAACGCAATCTGGCTACCGCTCGTGGAAAGTCAGTTGTCATTTATAGATAGATGACACGAGCTGGTATACAAGATACGCCCTGGCTGATTCTACATTTTCATAGCAGTCAGTGATTAGAACACAAGAAAATATTCCGGGGAATTTCCAACAAACACCACGCATTATTAAGTCACAGATGAGCTGTCACGTACATGAAAATATTTTCAAGCACTAGCGGTCGATGACTACACCGGAGAATTTTTGCAGGGTTATACACTAATATACAGGTTACAAACTACACTGTCGTTGTAGATTGGTTCGGCGATTTAGCTAAGTTGATTAGCCTTAACTTGCATGAAATTTTGTATCGTGCTTGCATGATCGTCTTTTTGGTTGAGGTTTTTCCCTCTTTCTTCTTTTCCCTCAAGTTATTCAAAGGATACTGACATAATGATAATAGCTCATAGAGGGCCGGGGAGTAATTCCCGACCGCTTTCTGGGAATGGGCCTGGTGGTCCATCTACTGCCACCTATCTAGTCTTATCTTCTTTGGTTTCACCAATTCAGAACGTGTCGCAGGTGCAAGCTGCAACCCCATTACCACTTGAGCATTTGCCACGGTCGAAGACTCTATTTTACGGAACAGGAGCGAGCTTGCGGCATCTTTGGAGTAGACGATTACGCCCACAACGCGATCCCGATTAGGGGAAGCAACGCTCTCAATTTGAATTTGAGCCAATCGATGATGACCTGAATCTCTCTTGCAAATCTCGAGTCTCAACCCCCAGATATATGAAGCTTATAAATTTCAGTCGGCACAAGCCCATCCCCAAACCTTGAAACTCGTGACATTCTAGAATCCGATACAAAATCGTTATCATAAAGATTAGATTAGATAGGCCGCAGTAGACGAACCAAGAGGCCCATTCTCAAAGAGACACCGGGACTAACACCCCGGCCTCTTTGAGCTATTGCCATTATGTAAGTAGGATATTGAGGATTGGGGAAACGAGAGGAGAAAAAACGGAAGACGAAAAAGAAAAAAGAGAAAGAGAAAATAAAAAGTAAAA
>LQNS02278080.1:10559134-10573766 GCA_001587735.2 Parhyale hawaiensis
CGAGATCATTGATGTAAATTGAGAACAGAAGTGGGCCAAGCACGCTACCTTGTGGAACCCCTGATGAAACCTGCGTCCAGTCGCTTGACTCTCCTTCAAGCTTCACTCGCTGCTGCCTACCCGTAAGCCATGCCTGGATCCATCGTAAATAGTCACCCTGGATACCATGGGTTTCCAATTTTTTTCATTAGCCGGTGATGGGGGACTTTATCAAAAGCCTTTTGGAAGTCTAGATACACAAGGTCTACACCCGTGAATAAACAATAATGTATACAGAGATAACACAGCATATCTCAGTAGGTTTCAGTACTCTCAGTAGATATGCTTGAAAACCACACTCGAAATGGAAAAAAGCTGCTTTGCAATACTCAGTTGGCCTATTTCTGCAGCACGACCCAGTGCGTGGGGATTTTCCAGTTGTGGGTGCAGTCAACTTAACTTTACCTTTTACTTAATTTAATTTAATCAGGCAGAAATCACCGTTAGTCTCAGCTTTCCACTTGGCCACGGTGAAAAAATAAAGAAAACCGAGTGAGTTCAGCCGAGGCATGGTTGGAACTCAATCGATAAATTTAAGATAACGGTCCGTTATTACCCAATGCCGGTAACTATATGTACTCATACGCCCTACACATATAATAGGCTACTTATGATATTTCGATTGGGAATAAGCATGCAATTTTATAACATTATAATAAGGGCCACCGTCTGCTTGTGATTACACGGTAGTGCACAACTACAATATTAGGGCAATTAACGTACACAATGCAATGGTAGATCACATACGCGGAACAACCCTCAGTTAACCCTATAGGCTATAGGGATCAGTGTGGTTCATAATAGACATTTCACATTGCTGCTGCAACTAAAAACAGAAATATTATCTGATACACAGGGTTAACTCAAAGCAACAGCTTCTGAAACAGGTTGAAATTGACTCGTTGCTTTAGACTACACAGAATTACTGCAGAACTGCACTTACACGGCTGCATCCTGTCGGTCGGTCCACATAATCGCGGCAAGTATCATGTAACTACCGACACAATGTTTTTATTCTTATTCTGTACTTTTGTTACAGCTCCCTCGAGAGGGGCTTAACACAGAAGACTAACTTATATTTACGCAAGTAATTTTACAGTTCACCAATGGGTAATTGCACCGTGTACACCGAAGTTTATCGAGTCAGACAAGCAACTGACCCTCACTCGCGTGTCTCATGTACATTGTAGTATCCCCTCAAAATCGGGCCTTAAAGAAAACACGAAAGATGCGTAATCTACGGAACTAGTTCAGCACGTTTCAGGCCCACAATCCCAGACACTTGCATGGCTGCAGGCGACAGCAGTCAACTTTCTAGATACTCAAAGTATATATGCCCTCATTGATGTTCTAAAAAGTTCAAAAAGAAAGTTTTCTACGAGATTAAACAGAAGCTATGCAGTGAAAACTGCAAGCATTTTATGGTGTTTAGATTAAAAACGAATTGCAATATATGGGCGTTCAATCTTTATGTATTGCATTTATTAAACACTGTGAACAGACTCAGTACGATCACCAAATGTTCAGTGACGTCGAAAGCAGTTAGTTGATCCTAAATAAATAATAAATCGAGGGCTGCACTACGAAAGCGCAGCCCTCCGCCAAACAGTACAGTGCTAAATGGCATACAAACAAAACCGGAAGGACGGACCATTATCAAAGTTCACTTATCTGTTCCTAGTGATATTCGTAACGGCTTCTGTAAATTTTATGAAAATATGCCCATAACTTGGTGCGCTATGTTGCTGGCAGACAGACACACAAAACAATCCACAGTAAAAACATAACCTCTATGGTAATTAACTATATTGGACGTCGTTAGGAGGCAGCATTGGACAATAAGCGATAATCGCCTATAATATTCCAATTGGGTGTGTGTTTGCACGTGCTTACTTTATAAAGATGAACGGGGCACTCGTAACCAAAGCTGCCAATGCGATGTTTGAGAAAACCCAACACCAGAGTGTAGAAAAATCCCAGCATATTAAAAAAACTAAGACTGCAAAACAACACCGAAAAGTAGGCAAAAAACATATACGGTACTTTATTACTTACTTAATATGCTTAGCGAGTTCATTAGTTGCATTTCCATCATCACAAGGGCGAAACAAAACCCAAGATTGCCATAACTGATCTCAAGACAAAAACTCAAGATCTTCGAGAAAAACCCAAGTTTTTCCAGTCCTGCTCGGAACCCATCTGGAAGCAGTAAGGCTGGAATTAGTATGAGCGCCGCACACTTGTTATATTCCACGCGATTATAGCCAAATTCTCGCTAAAGCCAGTCACAACCTCCGATCCATATATGTGTACAGTATATGATGTGCGCGTTTGGTGGATTTGCGCGATCGATCGATCGCGCAAATCCACCAAACGCGTACAACATATATATCACAGATCAACAGTCCCACTCGCACCTGGAAATATCCAAGAAGGCAGCTCACAGTCTTACCCTTTTTTCGAGTTAGATAAATACAGTAGGTGGTCCGCGGGATACAAACCTGGGCCTCATGCACAGCGAGGCGCAACTGCAAGACCAGCACTGAGACTGCATAAAAGGCAAGCATGCAGTACGCGGACTACTGCAGCCTGCCCCGCATCTCTACAGTGAGGATTTAACTTGCAGCGCTTACCTCTTATATGGAAGCTCACAGTCTTCACGAAATATATACTACCCAATATGAATAGGGACCTTACTCATGAAGACTGTGAGCTTCCATATAAGAGGTAAGCGCTGCAAGTTAAATCCTCACTGTAGAGATGCGGGGCAGGCTGCAGTAGTCCGCGTACTGCATGCTTGCCTTTTATGCATTCTCAGTGCTGGTCTTGCAGTTGCGCCTCGCTATGCATGAGGTCCCAGGTTCGTATCCCGCGGACCACCTACTGTATATACATATATATATATATATATATATATAAGTCAGGACGCGTCAGGATTTTTGTCTGGTCTCAAAGCTACTTAACGTACAAAAATAACTTTGATGTAGCGCACACTTTTATATGCATGCCATGACTTCTCTTTTACATTTTACGTTTCCGTTGTGCATTCAACTACTCCAATTTTTCGCTAAATGAAATTATGAGAGATAGAGTCAATCTTCTCATTAATGCATGGATATACACGCAACAGCCTAGCGTCCAACAGAGGTCACTGGAAATAGTGGGGGCCCTAGTCGCGGGGCCGTGGGGAGCTCTACCCCCTACGGCCCGTCGACGCGCAAGAGGGGAAAAATAATTAGGTATATTACCAGAGTATTATCAATATGTCTCGCATTATTTGATCAAGGTCCCTTCGCTGTATCGTATCAGACATAATACGATGCAAAACAGTACCTCGCCATTTCACAGGACGTGAATAACATTGCATTGACGATAAAGTATTCCCGTCTTTGATTCAATCTTATCGAAGTGAGGGTAATGTGTTTTGCCCGCATATTTGATGGGATGCATACCTACTCTGTGACGTCACAGCTCTACAGTCTATCACAAAATGTAACCCAACACTGAGCATCAAGTCGCTCACATTGCTTCGCTGTTCTGCCCGGACAACGACGGCAGGTGTATGAAAGTATGAGGCAACAGAAACACTGAAAAATATGAGATTTTTGATGACTTACTTTTCAACTTTACTTTCAACTTTCTTCAACTCTCAAAACTTGGCAGGAATACGTACAATAGGTTATAAGCGTAAAAAAAAAATCACAGGTTTTTCCACGCATCAACGCTTCTTATACATACTGCGATGCTTAAAACTTTTCATTCGCCGCTCCTATGACCGTACAATACGCCACTCACCCCGTCTGACCATTTCTAACTCCCACTCAATCTCAGTTCACTGCCTGGAACTTGCCAGTTTCGGTAGGTAGAAACACGCTCATCCACATCATGCAAATACCACTTCACTTCCCTAAACTGCCTTTAGGTACTGTAAGCCACTAACAGTGCCTCACCATTTCTTGCTCCCACTCGATCCCGGTTCAGTGCCTGGACTTGCACTCTGGTACACACACACTCGCATACACCACTCCCTAACATAATAACCTTGAGCGACCACAATCACACACAAAAGGACGGGAGCGACGTAAGAAAATTCCGGGAGAACAAGTTAGAGGACCGGCATACAAATGAGGTCTGGGCGATGTCGGCAAACACATCTGCTGAGTGCGAGGGCTCAGTTCTGCAGAGTAGGGGCTGTTGCGCTGCAAGCACTGGCAGATTAGACTGACAAATCAAACGAACAGTTAATCGCGACAAGCTTAAGCATTAATATTAATACTGCAACATATGGAACATCAAATCGCATTAATATTAATACTGCAACATATGGAACATCAAATCGCATTAATATTAATACTGCAACATATGGAACATCAAATCAGTTGGTAGGCTAAGTCAGGGCAAGTTTGATTCGCCAATTTCGATCTAGACAATTTATTCCCATAAGCTTTGACAGGACTATGTGCAAGTCTCGGGGTACGATTCAATACTCCGGAACACGTTTTACACGTTAATCGCTATCCGATTTCGCAGGAAACAGTGGAAAACTTCAATATAATCGGTTTGTCATTAACGCTTGGAGCAGAAAGTAACTTGGTGAATTCAGCGCCCAATACTGACAAACTCGGAAAAGTTCACGCCCATCGCACGGGATCCTGACAGAACACTCTAGAATAACTTATTCTCTATAAGAACGGGATCCCTCACCCAGGCTTTCAAGAGAAGAAGGGAACTGGCAGCACAGACGCAACTATCAATATATATGTTAAGCAAGTGGTTTGGAAGGAACTTTTTCGGTTGCATTATGTTGCAGAGGGGGAAATTTCATTCTGACATATGGTGAAAGGAGCGCATGACAGAAAAAGTTGAGGACCACTGCTGTAAAAGCACCTCCAGATAGTAGAAAGATATACAGAAATATCGGTTGACATACGAATAGAAAATCGAGAGTAACTGAGAATTCTGCGACGATATGCCAACTTGCAATGAGACTTCACAGGCCGTTCCATTATTATTTACTTCCATACATATGAAACAAGTATTGCAATACTTCGAGGGTTACGTGAAAAATATTATGCTGATTAAAAGTTTGAAACATAATAATTTAAAACGCAGATATTCCTGGATCTCAGCAGTGACACTCAATATAACCACGGTATCTGATCAAAGAAAGTAGATGTTCTGCACGCAAACCTAAAATTAGTAAACGCGCGTTATTACTCCAGTAGCAAATATAAGAAAAACATGCAAGTCAGACTTGATAAGTATAATGCATGCAATTAATGGAGTCGGAGAGTAACAAACCGGACAGCATATAATACTGACTAGAACGCCCGACACTTACCAGTTACACTGTGGGAACTTACGACATGGACTACACCATACACGTAGGTACGGGCTATGTCACCCCTGCCCCACACACAGTGCAGGACTATTGTACCAAAATGAAGAAGATGTGCCCTATGGAAGGACCAGCGTACTTCATAAACGACACTCTAAGCAATGCTTTCCTACGAGCAACAGACACTTCATTGTGTTCCTACAGAGTTAAACAAGGACTGCGGGCGGCACCTCTGACGTCACTGAGGACAGGTCACCCAACCCGCTGCCCGCAGCGAATGACTGGCACTCAATTGGCAACATCCTGTGGACACTGCAAGACTGTGGTCGCCTCACACACCGTCGCAATTTACGGAATCAAAGCCTTACTCAAACGACGGACCCTCATTGAGGGAGCTCAATGGCGACATGGAGCACGTGACCCTCGCATTAAGTGAGGTGGCTGCTCTCGCACCGTACGGTTATTGTGTAGACTTTTGGGAGGTACGGGATGTTTATTAGATCACTGTTGAACGATATTCCCCCTCAGGGAGCATAGTATGGGCCATATATAGGGTCAGGTTAGTCCATCCTTATTAAGTTAATTTACCACCTAGCTATGTAACATTTGTCCCAACTGAGAGGAAAAAGGCGCAAATTGAGCATCTCCAACCCCCGGGCCCAGCTAAAAGCTTTCGCTCAGCTACGTCGCACACGGGAAGGATACGAAATACAAAAAGGTAGAAGTCTAGCGGGAATAGGTCAGCCACCTCGATCGGCAGCCCACCTCCCGAAACAGAAGGGGAAGTGTTGGGAGCCTACCTAACTTTACAAAACTAACCTTCCCAGCAGGAACTGCGGCCAGATGCTACATCCCCTGCAGAGAAGGCACTCGGGACTCTTGGGTGCGTGATGCCCAAACATATTATGACAGGGAAAGGGCCCGCCACAATATGCCCCTGAGGGCTTAAACATGGTTGAACAAAACCAATAAAACTAATAGAAAAATAGGAAGGAAAACGAAGCATAGTCTACTTGTGGTAATAGTTTTAAGTTGATAGTATCGGGCAACTATACCTGAAGGCAATTTGGTTAATACTGTATGTCCGAACAACGAACGAAGCGTAAGGGGTCTGGGCTGGCAGACGAACTGCCAGTTCTGATCGCAACACATGGTAGGTGTTCGAGATAGGGAAATGCATTTCCATCGAAAGTCCCTATTTTTTTTTATTTTCTATCCTGAAGATGAGGTGCAGGTGACATTATGCACGCCACCAAATTACAATTATGGGCATAGTGTTCCCAGGGCGGTATTTTAAGCACATGCATGCTAGGAAGAGTTAGCTTATCAGTCAAAAGGCTAAGTTAAAGGGACAATATCGTAATATTAAAAAAATCCAAAAAGTGTTTTAGGTATATGGAGAATAGAAGTGTGAAGGTAATTTCATGGTAAAGAGATAAAATTAAATATTCCAGTAATAGAAATATAGGGAAGCTAACTCTGAAGATTACACGCATTTGCACAAACACAGACACACCACCGTCACCGACGGAGATGTAAAGAAAAGCAGTACAAGCTAGCGAATGGAGTACGTAATTGCAGTACGTAATTCCATCAGATATCAAATTACTATTTAAGATACGAGAGTAATTTCATCGGACTATTGTTTCGTTAACATTGAGGATACAAATAATGCAGTACACAAATTCATTTTTACTGAGATTTCTCCCGAGACTAATACGATTAACTTCAATACCTGTCTCCTGTTTTCGGAGTTCCGCTGTCCCGCCATATGTAACATGCTATAGACCAGACCATTGATTGTATAATTTGTTACTTAATATAACTTCCTTTGTCTTTGGGTTAACGTAATGGTACCTTATCTAATTTAAACTAGGCCTGTATGAGAACCTATACAAAGGTACAGAACATATGATATATTGTAAAATAGAGTCATAACTTTGCAGAAAATATAGATTGTGTTCTATAATAGCATCATTATATCGTTGTATATATGTAATATATATGTGTCCTATAGCTACTCTATAGAACTTTGTATTAGTAGTAGCTTACGCTATAGCGATAAGGCATTTTATTCTAAGACTGCGTGAAATCTGTAAATCCCTAGAGGTTAGAGCAAATTTGTATTAAGTAAAGTAGGCAATAGTGATGGGTCGGATGTCATTTCTTGGACATCCGCGGATGCGGATCTTTAAGCGTTCTGACATCCGCGGATGCAATTGAGGATGTTAACCATCTCGACATCCGCGGATGTTCAAGAGAGATGCGGATATTAGCCCCACCACAAACACACACACATACACCCCCTCTCATGACGGCAGTTTGTACAACACTTGGGAAGAAAACTTAGATGGTGCTTTGTTGACAGGGAGAGCGTTGCACACATTTCAAGCAAAATGCGAATTTGCAGTTCTCAGCACCATAGATGAGTTTGGTGTACAGTGATAAACCTGCACATCCGCGCCTCATTTGCTGCGGATGCGGATCTTCAGCGGATTTTACAGTTCTGACATCCACGGATGCGACTGCGGATATTACCCTCTTAGCATCCGCAGATGCAGATCCGGATGTCGAAAAAGGTGCGGATGCCCCGCGGATGCAGATATTCGCCCCATCACTAGCAGGCAAGCCCTTTTTTTTAAAGATTATGTCGAGCCTTTTGCTATGCACTGCAGGTTGTGCAAACTGGTACTACATTATCTTATAACAGACAAAATAGTATTAAGCTCACGAGATGAAACAGTAAAAAGGAAGGAAAACCTCTCTTTGTAGAGAATATGAGAAATGCATGAAATTCCGTTTTTCTTTCTTTCCAGTTTTTAATACTGATGATACGTTGACGTTAGTTCCTCGGCCACGTGTCAGAAGGTTAGAATTTTGGGCGATTTGTATAGCCTAATTGGTGTAATGTACTGATAGGTATCGGCTTTCGAATACGACAATAAAAAATCATTATATCACCTCTTCAAGTCTCCCCAGCAGCCACAAGATGATGCTTCAAGAGAGGAAAGGGGAAGCGAGTTTTCAGGGGACATGCCGTATAGTATGTCGAGAGGAATGAGAAACCCCGACACATGCTTTGCAAGCGATCAGTACTTCAAGAAAGAAGAAGCAGAACGGATTATAACTTGTCAGTAGAAGTGGGAACCAATTAAAGAATCTCAGTGGATAGAAGGAAAGAAGTGCCCCCAAAGTCCCTCGCCAAGGCTAACGTTACCTATAGGGTAGCCCTAGTGGCGTGACTCCCCAAAACACAGGATCGTCGAACCTATAGGAAGCTGCTCGCTCCAGCGAGGCACGCCGCAAGATAATCCACAGATACCGGCAAGAGACAAGCAGCCCAGGTGCCAACAAGGCAGAGGGACCTACTGCCGGGCCGACGTTGGCAGACAGGCAGCAGGATGCAGCAAGGAAGAAGAGAGCTATGGAGTGTCAACGTACGGTGGAGCACGCCGGCCACCGGACCAGCCATGCTGAGCAGCAAGCACGCAAGCAGCGGCACCTGCCTTACCTTCTCCAGGCACGGTAGGGGCTTGGCCGTGTCGTCATGTGCCAGGCTCGTGCCGTGCAGAGATGAGCGCGGGCGAAAACATCGTCAAAAGAACGTGATTATTCCCATACTTTACGCCCAGGCTTACAGTTACGACATAGCGTATGGTATTTCATACTTCCAGAGAAACGAATGCCTCCTTGACTGTCTCGTTCAGTCTATTTATAGCGATGACAGGCAATATCAGGCACTCCAGATTGTAAAAGGATCTGCTAGGTAGAACTCAATCGAAGCGATGCCTGGGTGTACACAACATTCCAGGTCATCACAGAAAACAGGACAGCTTATCTACTACACAAGTTGAAAACACAAGTTGAAAACACAAGGTATATGACTAGCCAATGATTTTGATAGCGACAACGCATTGCAAGGCAATATAGTACCTTTTACTCTGACGGTGAAAAGTGACACACCCAGTAATGAGAATATGCCCTTCCTATACTGTACACGTCGCTTGATGCGGTTACGTTGCCGACGTGAAACCAATCTGAAATCTGTAACAAAGTAGGAAATACTAAATTGCCGGCGGATTGGATCTATAGTTAACGAGTATTATAAATGACAACAGAAAATTAGTGTCGGCTTTCCCTTTCACAAGCTGGTGAGTTGAATATGCCGTACAATATGCATGCCAATATACAGTAGCGCCAAATTCACTACCAGTAGTGGACGCATTCTATAGTTGTTCAGCGCACACTGATATAACATACAGATACAGTACATATTAAGTTTGTCTAGCCCCTGGAATGGTGGCTCAAGAGAGGAAAAAGATAGGACGCCCAGCACGTTAAGAGACACGGAAAACCCAAGAACAAAGCTGTTCACAACTTTACACTTTGGATCAAAGCACACGAAAATAAGTCGACAAAGCACACAACAAAAACAAAGCTAAGCAGTAACGTAAGCCATCTTACTGCCGTCCCATGCATGACAGAAAGCACGTTATTCAATAATAGCGAGCTCTAGAAGACAAAGCTTGCTACGAGGAAACAGCTTATGATGCATAAGAGAGAGAAAAAAGTATCTTTACGTACGGGATGTAGCCATTTACAAACTTAGCAAAGCTAATAAGTAGAATGTCGATGCTCGTAACAAGAAAAAATCACCTTTACTGCAAACTCCAACTAGGATATGCATACACACAGCTTCGTGCTGCTGATAAATGCCCATATTGGAACTGCACGGCTGTCGTCGACCATAGAATGTCAAAGATATGGTATCACAGACGTAAGACTCAAAAGACAACAGTGAACTCCCCCCCCACCTCCACCCCCACGGTTCTCACGTCCTCACAGCTGGTCAAGTCAGTGCAATTGCAATGAACTGTAAATGCCAGAAGCGCTGACACTGCAATCCCTTGCATCGTGCAAGACTTCACCTTCCTTGCTTTAAGCGAACGTTGGGCCCTGATATAACGAGCGCAGCCCTAATTACTTTGCAACTGCGAACACTGCACCAATCAAGAAACTTAGACATTTAAAAAGAAGACCGTTACTACGACGAACCTACAATGAAGTATGGAGATAAAGGTTATTAGGCCTAACAGCAATAGCTACCTCACAAAAGGCTGGAGCGTACATACCGGCTGCATTTTGGGAATGGGCCTACTGGTCCCTCTACTGCCAGGCGCCAGCTATGTAATCTAAATGTCACAGTTCTCTTAACAAAAAGAAAAAAAAGTTAGGGGAAAGTACTATCCTATAAGCGATAAGGTAAGCTCTAAAGCTTCAATTTCCGCTGCATCGTGTCGCTGCGACTTTAGATCGCCGGCACCTGAAACAAAACCACTTCGTTCCCATGGTTACGACGGTAATTATCTTAAGGAAGCCCATTTAACGTTAGAGCCCTTAATGTCAGTAATGAAGGGTAATTTAATACGGAAAGTCAAGTACCTGAAATCAAGGACTATAGCTTCTCCTGCGGAGCAAAGAAGGTATAGCAGAGAGAGAGCGCGCACCAGGCATATACAGGCGAATATAAAAAAGTGCACCCGTCCTGGCTCTGACTGTGTCCACATACGTGGATGAGTGTGTGAAAGCTTGTCCAGCATTAAATAAGTAGCTAAGGAAAGTTAATTGGCTAATTTTCACTTTTCAGGTATTAGTTTAATTAGAGATAGCCGACGAGGAAAGCAGTATGGAGACGGACAGCGGCGTGAGGCAAAACAATTGCGCATTCCGCGATGCACACTGCGTTAGTCCTAGCAAAGAGACACGCACTGATCGCTCTAATTTGTAAAAAAAAAGGGTTAAACATAGAAAATTAATAAAGATACCATTAATATATATCAGGATATAGGCAAAGAATGAGGATCAGGGAAGCTCAATTCTTCGTTCTGTGCTATGCGTGACGAGGCTTTGGTAGGGTTTTCATAAAATAACTCAACAGTGGACACAACCTAATCGGAAAAATGAAAAAAAAATCAGGTAAAACAGTCAACATTATCTAGGGCTCTCTCCTCGGCAGACTTCGGCTCTTGGACTAAAATTTTTCGATCGTGAAATACCAGTAATATTCTCTTAGCGATACAACGTGTATACTGTAGACTATTCTAATACAGATAGAAATTAGCGAAAACTTCGATACAAAGTGTAGACTGTCGACTATTCTAATACAGATAGAAATTAGCGAAAACTTCAGAGTTAAAACTATATTTTTCTAAATGAAGCCAACCAGTTTGCATGTACATTTATAGTGTACATTTATATTGTGGAAACCCTGTATGAAAAATGACGAGTCACATTCGGCGCACCGCAATTCTTCCAATACAGCCAGCATCCATGGAAATTATAAAATAAATTACATAAATTTCAAACAGCTAATTATTTTTTTCTTGAGAAAAAATACAAACTTTGTCCAAGAATACTTTTGGCATTACCGCATATAGTGCATTATGCATACCTATCACATTTAAAATAATGACCGATTGCAAAATTACACTTTTACAACATTCTAAATACTACACACTTACTTCTGCGGTCGAACTAAATTTGAAGAATATTGAAAAGAAAGAAATTACACTGGAACTCCAAATCAGTAGCTAAGGTGGAATACTATAAAGGATAGCACTTAACAAGCAATCACATATACCGAATATATGTTCTATACATGTTCTCTTAACTGAAGTTTCTTCAATTAGTCAGGCGCCCGATAAAGTTAGTCGGTAACAAATACAAGTAGGATTAAGCGTAGAATTAGGAATGCGGATTAAGTAACCTTCACAAAAACAATGCCTTTACACATGTTTTGCCTGTAGCTTCCAATCTATGTTATAAAACAAGACCTCTGACTGGTCAACCAATAGTCAAATCAAGTATTTAATGTCCCATGGAAAGTTCAATACAGCAACATGACCTTTATGACGGATAGTACCTCAATGGTGCCTGCATGATGCCCCACTTTACTCTAATCCTTACTGAGAAAAGACACTGGATGATTGATAGACTATATTACTACAGAGGGTTTTTTCTTAGAAAAGGTGGTAAAAATAAAGGAATCGATACAAAATGAAACAAACCATCACTTGCTGGCACTAGCCAGACTTGCGCAACTGTGTGAGGCGTAAACACAGAGAATCTCTAGTTAAAGTATAAACAAGTGGTTCAACCCAATACATTTGGTTCGGTTGTGCGGACCAAAGAAGATGGTTAGGTTAAGTGTTACTGGATTTAGTTCTTTTAATTAGCCACGGAAATCAAATATTACTGGTTGAAGCACTAGGTACATTAATTAGAGAGTTCTCTGTGGGTAATATAATGAGCGAGAATTATGTATCTTCTTTGGTTATCAAAACCGAATGTGTTTTGCTGAAGCTGGGGTTACATTAATGAGAAATTTCTCACGAGTGTATTCTCTATATACGGAAGACGTCTTTGAGGTACCTAGCCCGTTAACCCCTTACCAACTACTGTTTTTGGAAAAGAGTTTCACTTTCAATCATTTTTCTCAAGTTGACATTGGTTTAGGACATTTACGTCGATATTTGTTTCTCCCGCTGTTCCGAAATAGTTGTGCCACAGCCAAAATTTCATTCCCCTCATGTTATACAGCATTAACACGAGAGGAATGAAATTTTGGCTGTGGCACAGCTATTTCGGAACAAAGGGAATATAAACATGAGTGAAATGAAATTTTTGGCTGTGGCACAACTATTTCAGAACAGAGGGAGTTATATCTTACTTTCATTGCACGTTTTCATGATTAAAATTTTTTAATTAGGAAATGGAAATACCATTTTTACATGCATTTAGTTAGGGCTGCTAAATCAGAAAAAAGGCAATGATGGAAAAATTGTCTATACGCACTCTTCTCATACTGTAGGCACAAGTGTGCAACAGCCCTCCTGGAGCAGACGAGACGAGTATGAGGGCGTATTTCATCTCCTAGACATGACGAAAGACTACGCGGACAACAGAGAACTTATCCAGTCACTGCCATAGACATTAAGTGAGAAACAACGTGCATTATTATCATTACCTCCGCCAAAGAGGTTATGTTTTCGTCGGATCTGTCGGTCTGTGAATCTCATTGTCACCCAAGATAACTCAAAAAGTTATGAACGGATGTGGATAAAATTTACAAGAACTGTTAAGTATGTTAGGAGAAACAGATGATTAACTTTTGGTGAAGGTATGTCAATCCGTTTGTTTGTTTGTTTGTTTGTTTGTCTGCCTCATTTTTGTCAATGCCATGACTCAAAAAGTTATGGATGGAGTTTCATGAAATTTGCATGAGTTGTAAGGTTTATTACGAAGAGTAAATGACCAAATTTTTGTGATATGTTAGTTCGTTCGTGTGTTTGTTGCTGTGTTTGATTTTGTGCTTGTTAGCGCAATAACTCTAAAGTTTTAAATGGATCTTTATGAAATTTGCAGGACTTGTTAGTAATTTTAAAAGACATGAATGATTAAATTTTGGTGCAGACCGGTCACTTCGTTTGTATGTTTAACTTATGTTTGTTATAATGTTTGTTAGCAGTATCACTCTTAAAGATAAGAGCGAATCTTCAAGAAAATTGCAGAGGGTGTAAATACTATCAAAAGGCACAAATGATTAGGCTTGGGATTTGATACAAAGAATATAATGGTTTCAGCGCCAATTTGAATTTTTCGTTACTGTTGCCTTACTTGGGGGAGGTATGCGCTCTCAGCGTGCTCTAGTTAAATATATAATACCTTGATCACTGAGCACGACGATAATGAGTTTGCTAAAACAAAGTAGAAGTACATTGAAGTCAACAATACATCAGAAATACGGCTTCGAGCAAGAGATAAACTGGAGTAAGAGAGAAAATTATGCAACTCGTGGCGACGTTTACCGCTAAATTCTTCCTCGTCAAGACAGAACTTTGCATGCCGCTTAAGAATCGCAATATTAGATAAAACAGAGCAGAGCTGACACCCGCCGCTATATAGCTATAAGTTATACAGTAACGTAATGTAGCTACTGCGACTGTGGACGTTTGGTTCACCTGAGCCACTGCCCTAGAGGATCATAGAACACCCAATTAACGTAGAGCAGCACGACTCGAACGGCGTCAGGTCAATATATATAAGAAGCACCCACGTCAGCCGGAGGAATAAGTTGCAACAACATGTGCGGTACTATGAAAGGTCAGATAAAGAAGTCTACGTCGAGATCAATAGACGTGACTGTGAACTGAGGGTGAAAATACAGCCGGAGAGCCCAGAGAGCAAGGACTAACA